>JASDQU010214476.1:637-10669 GCA_032191745.1 Picea mariana | reverse complement strand
TCTATAAATATGATGCCTAGAGCAGCTCCAGTGTCAAAGACTCCTTATAGAATTAGTACACCAGAGCTGAAGGAGTTGCAAATGCAGCTTGAAGAACTTCTGAAGAAGGGGTATATACACCCAAGTTTGTCACCTTGGGGTGCCCCAGTCTTGTTTGTGAAGAAGAAAGATGGGACATTAAGATTGTGCATCGATTTCAGATAGTTGAACAAACTAACTATAAAGACCAGGTATCCCTTGCCAAGGATTGATGATCTCTTCGATCAGTTGAAGGATGCAAGGATGTTTTCGAAGATAGATCTCAGGTCAAGATACTATCAGGTAGGGATTAAAGAGGAAGATATCAACAAGACCGCCTTCAGGACAAGGTATGGTCATTATGAGTTAACAGTGGTGCCATTTGGGTTATCAAATGCACCAGTTGTTTTCATGTGCTTAATGAATGGTGTTTTCTGTGAATATTTGGACAAGTTTGTCATTGTCTTTTTGGATGACATCCTTGTATATTCCAAGTCAGAAGAAGATCATGAGCATCATTTGAGGATGGTGTTGCAAGTGCTGAGAGAGCATCAACTATATGCCAAATTGAGCAAGTGCTCATTTTATTAAAACAAAATTCACTATTTGAGGCATATCATATATGAAGATGGGATAACAGTGGATCCTGAGAAGATAGAAGCCATTAGAGAATGGACAAAACCTAAGAATGTAACATAAGTCAGATCCTTCATGGGTCTAGCGGGCTACTACAAAAGGTTCATTGTAGGGTTTTCGAGAATATCTCATCCCATCACTTCCCTGGAAAGGAAGGGGAAGAAGTTTCAATGGAAAACAAAATGTGAAAGAAGCTTCCAACAATTGAAGCAATTGTTAACTAGTGCTCCAATTATGCGGATTGTTGATCCGAATGAAGATTTCATGGTTTGCACARATGCGTGCAAAGAAGGACTTGGAGGAGTCCTTAGCCATAATGGATTTTTAATATGTTTCGAGTCCAAAAAATTGAAAGAGCACGAAAGGCTCTATGCCACTCATGATTTGGAGTTGGCARCCATAGTGCACGCTTTGAASAAGTGGAGGCACTACCTCACAGGAAAGAGGTTTGAGCTGAGGACATACCATAATGGTATGAAGTATTTTTTTGATCAACCTACTTTGAATGCTAGGCAAAGTATATGGTTAGAATTCCTCTGCGAATATGACTTTGATATAAATCATATCAAGGGAAAAGAGAACAAAGTGGCTGATGCACTCAACAGAAGAGTGCATGAGTTGCATGCTACAACCATTAGAATGTACCAATCAAATTTGAAAGACATAATTGTGGAGGCTGCAAAATCAGATTTGCAGTACATGGAACTGGTAACAAAATTGTAGCAAGGTAAAATTCAGCAGAAAGTTGAGGATTATGAATTGGGAGTTGATGGAATTCTCTTGTATAGAAACAAAGTTTATTGATCCAAAATGGATCCATGAACCAAAATGGGTCCAGGAAGGCCTAAAAATCAAAGTTGTTGGAATCGGATGAAATCAACATCATTGTGTTTGTCTCGTCATGTTGATTCTATCCATATAATTTTTTCCTCAAACAGACACCATATGCGAAAGTTATCGCATTCTGATCAAATTCCCAAACAGACAAAAAGTCAACTGGGTCAAAGTCAACACTGACGTTAGCAGGTACGACATGTGACATCAGGATGATGTCATCATGCTGACATGGCATCACCAGGAGGTGACGTGTGTCACTCAGATTAGACACTTTCGGGTTGAGTTGGCACTTTACGGATTTGACACGTGGCACTATACAGATGCCATGTGGTAGTCCGTACAGTGACGTGGCCCCATGACAGGCTGACATGTGGATGTAAGGACGACAACTGGTCGTACATATGGTGACATGGAAGGTACAATAGTGAGACACGTGGCAAGTATGGAGATGATGTGGTAGGTACGATAGACAACACGTGGCAGGTACGACGATGATGTGTCAGTGCTGACTAGGTCGATGCGTCAACAATACGAGCCAATCCCAGGGCAACACATGGCCCAATCAGAGGGTGCCATGTGGCACCCCAAATTTGGCCCAAGCAGAGTCCCATGTGACAAGGGGCCAGAAAAATAGGGGGTTGCACCCAAATTTGGTCATTTTTGGGTTTTTAAACCTTATGTTATAATTTTTAATGATTTTTAGCTTGTTTGTAATGGATTATGGCCATTTGTGGGAGATATGGAGCTCTTTTTTAGGCCAGATCTTGGGAGGAAGTTGGGAGGTTGTTACCAACTTTAAATTTATATAAAATAGAGGTTTTTGACAGCCTAGGAGGGGTTCAGAACAGGAGAAATGATGTAGAATTGTGAAGCTAAAGACATTTTTTATGCAAAGAAGCCATCGAAGAGGGGAACTTTGCAGGCCAATTCCGAGAGATACGCTCAATCGTTTTTAGTGCCGTCAGTTGTGTTGGATTCTTGAGGTCAAGAAGAATACAGGAAGACTAGTTTGTAATCCATTTGACATTTTTCTGATGTACTTTTGGATCATTGAAGAGAAATAAGAAAGCCTCACCCACTAAGACAAAGGCCCAGAGACATAGGCAATCTTGCTAAACTCCGTTAACAAGTTTGTTGTTATGGTTTGTTGATTCTTTGTGCTTACTTTCAGATATTCATTTCTTATTATGGCTTCCATGATATATCATTAATTTCCTTCTCTTTGTTCAATTCCTAATTGGTTAATGAACTCATGTTTTAAAACTTAACCATTATCTTAAAAGATCATTTCGGATCAAGTGGTATCAGAGAAAGTTGATAGTTGGTTTTTGAGTTTGTATGATTACCAGGGAAAAGTTGAATCATGGTGAAGGCGAGCTTGTCAAAGACAATCTCGAGATCGAATCGAGAAAGCAAACTTATCAAAGTGATAATATGGCATCAGAAGAGGGACTTTCTCATGACGAGAAAGAGTTTCAAAAGATTTTCTTCGCCATGTTGAAGATGGTAAAGGTTTCATATGATTATTACTTGGAGCGGAAGAGACTGATTCTAGCTGAATCTTCAAAAGCCAAAAGTGAAGAAGGACAGGATCCTCCTAAACCTCCTCCTTCTTCTCCATCAACTCCTTCTTTTTCAAGTACAAGTTCCAAATCCACCGCAAGAAAACATTCCCATAAACATAAACATGATATGCCTTTACTTAAGCTTGATCTGAAGTTTGAATTACCCATGTATGATGGTGAAGTCAATGCTAAGAGGCTTGATAATTGGGTCAGACAGATGGAAGTTTATTGTAGTGTTCAACAAATCAAGGATGAGGCAACTCAAATCAAATTGGCATCACTTCGACTTGCAGGCACAACACTCATCTGGTGGCAAAGCAAGTTGCAAAATGGCACACAACAAGTGGGTAATGTATTTCCATCATGGTAAGTTTTTGTTACTGCACTTAGAAAACAATTTTGTCATTTGGGTCATAAAGAGAAGGCTTTAATTGAATGGCAAGGTCTTAAACTAAGAATGGGACAAACAGTGCAAGAATANACCAGGGAAAAGTTGAATCATGGTGAAGGCGAGCTTGTCAAAGACAATCTCGAGATCGGATCGAGAAAGCAAACTTATCAAAGTGATAATATGGCATCAGAAGAGGGACTTTCTCATGACGAGAAAGAGTTTCAAAAGATTTTCTTCGTCATGTTGAAGATGGTAAAGGTTTCATATGATTATTACTTGGAGCGGAAGAGATTGATTCTAGCTGAATCTTCAAAAGCCAAAAGTGAAGAAGGAGAGGATCCTCCTAAACCTCCTCCTTCTTCTCCATCAACTCCTTCTTCTTCAAGTACAAGTTCCAAATCCACCGCAAGAAAACATTCCCATAAACATAAACATGATATGCCTTTACTTAAGCTTGATCTGAAGTTTGAATTACCCATGTATGATGGTGAAGTCAATGCTAAGAGGCTTGATAATTGGGTCAGACAGATGAAAGTTTATTGTAGTGTTCAACAAATCAAGGATGAGGCAACTCAAATCAAATTGGCATCACTTCGACTTGCAGGCACAACACTCATCTGGTGGCAAATCAAGTTGCAAAATGGCACGCAACAAGTGGGTAATGTATTTCCATCATGGTAAGTTTTTGTTACTGCACTTAGAAAACAATTTTGTCATTTGGGTCATAAAGAGAAGGCTTTAATTGAATGGCAAGGTCTTAAACTAAGAATGGGACAAACAGTGCAAGAATACATAGATGAATTTTGTAAGATGGCATTGATGTTAGACATTCCATTACATACCCAAGAAACTCTTATGAAGTATATAGGAGGTTTACCTGCACACATTTGTAACACTGTATTTATGTTTGGACCTACTAATCTTGATGAGGTGTTTGTTCAAGCAACATACATTGAGGCAAGGAAAACAAGAGTTGGTGTATCAGGGGAATCGTCTTCAAGAAAAGAGGACAAAAGGAAGGGGAATGGCAAGAAAGAAAATTCAGTGACAAGAAGGAAAGAGAAGCTCTCTTGCAAGCATTGCAAGAAAGAAGGGCATGATGGTGACCATTGCTGGAAATTGCAACTCAAGAAGTGACCGAAATGGTTCAAAGAGAGGAAAGGGAGGCAAACAACTGCAACAACAACATGACCAACAGACTTGGGATTAGATTCAGGTGACGAGTCTAAAATCACAACAGTTGGTTTGATAGGTAAAATTGGTGATGGATATAATTCTAGAAGTAAATTGTTTCACATAAGGGTCATAATGAGGCATACTAAGGTAGACACATTGATAGATAGTGGATATCAATTTAACTTGATTTAAGAGGAGTTGGTTAAACAATTGGGGTTAAGCACTTAGATGCACCATAAACCTTATTCACTTAAATGGATAAATAACAATCATAAATTCCACATAACAAAGCAATGCACTTTAAAGTTTGCAATTTCATCACAATTTGTGGATAAGGTAACGTGTGATGTGGTGCCACTTAATGAATGTGGAATGGTGTTAGGCAGTCCTTATTTGTATGATCACAAAGCAATCTTCTATAGGGAACATAATCAATATCACTTAACGAAAGAAGGAAATGAATATTTTCTACATGCTCATCACTTAAAAGAAAATCAATCTCTTCAAACAATGGAACAATTAAAGAAGTCGGCTCATGCAAGAAACACGCCTATAATTGTGCCAAATCAAGCAGTTGATCTTAAACATGAACATGATATGATTGTAGAATGGAAGTCCAATCATACTTTGCTTCAAGATAAGATAATGTCGTGCAAGTACTACAAACATATTAGCTCATTTGTAGTCATATTTCTGATGTTATCATTGCTATTGTTTTCAACATGGATGGTAGTGGCTTCAGTAAGATGTGACAGAGTACAAGTGGCTAACAATATGCTGTCAGTTTTCATGGTTGTTTTGCAATTGATCTCGATGAGACAGGTGCACATGACAGCGTTTAAAGACAAAGAACAAGTGGGGTGGCCTATCCCGCACTTGATGACTGGTTAGTAACCTTTTGGAGGACCAAAGGGTCTTAGTGGGGAGGTGTGATCCAAAATGGATCCAGAAACTAAAATGGGTCTAGGAAGGCCTAAAAATAAAAGTTCTCGGAATCAGACGAAACCAACGTCATTACATCTGTCTCGTCGTGTTGATTTCAACCATATAATATTTTCCTCAAACATACATTGTATGCGAAAGTTATCGTGTTCTGATCAAATTCCCAAACATGTAAAAAGTCAACTGGGTCAAAGTCAATGCTGACATCAGTAGGTACGACAGGTGACATCATCATCTTGACATGGCATCACCAAGAGGTGACACATGTCACTCGGATTCAACACTTTTGGGCTGAGTTGGCACTGTACGKATTTGACACATGACACTGTACAGATGCCACGTGGCAGTACGTACAGTGACGTGGCCCCATGACAAGCTGACACGTGGTTGTACGAACGACAACTAGGTGTACGGATGGTGACATGGTAGGTATGGTAGTGAGACACGTGGCATGTATGAAGATGATGTGGCAAGTACGATAGAYGACATGTGGCAGGTACAATGATGATGTGTCAGTGCTGACTAGGCYGATGCGTTAATAGTACGAGCCAATCCCATAGTGACACGTGGMCCAATCAGAGGGCACCACGTGGAAACCCAGATTTGGCCAAGGTTGGCTAGGTAAAAKTTTTGTTTCGCCTCCAGGGGAATTGAACTCGTGACCTTTGGGTTGGGCAACAATTTAACAAACTCTGGGCTACCACCTACGTTATCYGTGTGACTTGTTATTGAAACATCATATATGTTATATGAGTTGACGGTGGTGCAGAATGGAGGATAAGCCCYGGTTGGCGGGGGCCAACCTTGACCGACCAGGGCCTAACGGATTCGGGGGCTCGTGGAGGCTAAGGTGGCGGCCATATGGCCATGCGCATAGAACCAGGAGCCAGGACCAGAGGGGCCAGCGCGCYAGCACCAGCCTTCGACCACATGGAAGAGTCCCATGTGACCAGGGGCCARAAGAATAGGGGGTTGCGCCCAAATTTAGTCATTTTTGGGTTTTTAAACCTTATGTTATAATTTTTAATGATTTTTAGCCTGTTTGTAATGGATTTTGGCCATTTTTGGGAGATCTGGAGCTCTTTTTTAGGCCAGATCTTAGGAGGAAGTTGGGACGTTGTTACCAACTTCAAATTTATATAAAACAAAGGTTTTTGACAGCCTTGGAGGGGTTCAGAATAGGAGAAATGTTGTAGAATTGTGAAGCCAAAGACATTTTTTATGCAGGGAACCCATCGAGGAGGGGAGATTTCTGGGCCAATTCCAGGAGCTGATCTCAACCGCTTTCAGTGTCGTCAGTTGTGTTGGATTCTTGAGGTTGAGAAGAACACAACCATACCAGTTTGTAATCCATTTGACATTATTCCAATGAACTTTTGGAGCATTGAAGAGAAATAATAAATCCAAACCCACTAAGACAAAGGCCCAGAAACGTAGGCAATCTTGTCGAACTTCATTAACAACTTTGTTGTTATGGTTTCCTGATTCTTTGTGCTTACTTTCATATATGCATTGCTTATTATGGTTTCCATGAAATGTCATTAATTTCATTCTCTTTCTTCAATTCCTAATTGGTTAATGAACTCATGTTTTAAAACTTAACCATTGTCTTAAAATATCATTTTGGATCAAGTGGTATCCGAGCAGGTTGACATTTGGTTTTTGAGTTTGCATGATTACCAGGGAAAAGTTGAATCATGGTGAAGGCGAGCTTGTCAAAGAGAATACTGAGATTGGATCGAGAAAGAGAACTTCTCAAAGTGAGAATATGGCATCAGAAGAGGGACTTTCTCATGACGAGAAAGAGTTTCAAAAGACCTTCTTCCCCATGTTGGAGATGCTAAAGGTTTTATATGATGATTACTTGGAGCGGAAGAAACCGGTTCTAGGTGAATCTTCAAAATCCAAAAGTGAAGAAGGAGAGGATCCTTCTAAACCTCCTCCTTCACCTCCTTCTTCTCCATCAACTTCTTCTTCTTCAAGAACAAGTTCCAAATCCACCACAAGAAAACATTCCCATAAACATAAACATGATATGCCTTTACTTAAGCTTGATGTGAAGTTTGAATTACCCATGTATGATGGTGAAGTCAATGCTGAGAGGCTTGATAACTGGGTTAGACAGATGGAAGTTTATTGCAATGTGCAACAAATCAAGGATGAGGCAACTCAAATCAAATTGACATCGCTTCGACTTGCAGGCACATCACTCATCTGGTGGCAAAGCAAGTTGAAAAATGGCACGCAACAAGTGGGTAATGTATTTCTATCATGGCAAGTTTTTGTTACTGCACTTAGAAAACAATTTTATCCTTTGGGTTATAAAGAGAAGGCTTTAATTGAATGGAAAGGTCTTAAACTAAGAAAGAGAAAAACAATGCAAGAATACACAGATGAATTTCGTAAGATGGCATTGATGTTAGACATTCCATTACATACCCAAGAAACTCTTATGAAGTATATAGGAGGTTTACCTGCACACATTCGTAACATTGTATTTATGTTTGGACCTACTAATATTGATGAGGTTTATGTTCAAGCAACATACATTGAGGCGGGGAAAACAAGAGTTGGTGTATCAAGGGAATCATCTTCAAGAAAAAAGGACAAAAGGAAGGGGAATGCAAGAAATAAAATTCAGTGACAAGAAGGGAAGAGAAGCTCTCTTGCAAGCATTGCAAGAAAGAAGGGCACGATGATGACCATTGATGGCAATTGCATCCCGAGAAGAGACTGAAATGGTTCAAAGAGAGGAAAGGGAGGCAAACAACTGCAACAACAACACGACCAACAGACTTGGAATCAGATTCGAGTGATGAGTCTAAAATCACAGCAGTTGGTTTGACAAGTAAAATTGGCGATGGATATAATTCTAGAAGTAAAATGTTTCACATAAGGGTCATAATGAGGCATACTAAGGTCAACACATTGATAGATAGTGGATCTCAATCTAACTTGATTTCATAGGAAGTGGTTAAACAATTGGGATTAAGCACTCAAATGCACCATAAACCTTACTCACTTAAATGGACAARCAACAATCATAAATTGCACATAACAAAGGAATGCCCTTTAAAGTTTGCAATTTCATCAAAATTTGTGGATAAGGTAATGTGTGATGTGGTGCCACTTAATGAATGTGGAATGGTCTTAGGTAGTCCTTATTTGTATGATTGCAAARCAATCTTCTATAGGGAACAAAATCAATATCACTTAACCAAAGAAGGCATTGAATATGTTGTACATGCTCATCACTTAAAAGCAAATCAATCTCTTCAAACAATGGAACAATTAAGGAAGGAAACTCACACAAGCAACACACCTATAATTGTGCCAAATCAAGCAGTTGATCTTAAACATGAACATGAGATGATTCTAGAATGGAAGTTCAATCATACTTTGCTTCAAGATAAGCTAATGTCGTGCAAGTACTACAAACATATTAGCTCGTTTTTAGTCATATTATTGATGTTATCATTGCTAATGTTTTCAACATGGATGTTAGTGGCTTCAGTAAGATTGGACAGAGTACAAGTGGCTAACAATATGTTGTCAGTTGTCATGGTTGTTTTGCAATTGATCTTGATGAGACAGGTGCATAGGACAAAGTTTAAAGGCAAAGAACAAGTGGGGTGGCCTATCTCACACTTGATGACTGGTTAGTAACCTTTTGGAGGACCAAAAGGTCTTAGTGGGGAGGCATGATCCAAAATGGATCCAGGAAACAAAATGGGTCCAGGAAGGCCTAAAAATAAAAGTTCTTGGAATCGGATGAAACCAACGTCATGGCGCCCATCTCGTCATGCTAATTCTGGCCATATAAGTTTTTCCTAAAATGAACACTGTATGTGAAAGTTATCACATTCTGATCAAATTCCCAAACAAGAAAAAAATCAACTGGGTCAAAGTCGACGCTCACGTCAGCAGGTACGATAGGTGACGTCAGCTTGACGTCATCATGTTGACGTGGCATCACCAGGAGGTGACACGTGTCACTTGGATTCGACACTTTCGAGCTGAGTTGGCACTGTATGGATTTGACACATGGCATTGTACGGATTCCACATGGCAGTCCGTACAGTGATGTGGCCCCATGACAGACTGACATGTGGCTGTATGAAAAACAACTGAGCATACAGATGGTGATGTGGCAGGTACGACAGTGAGACGCGTGTCATGTAAAGAGATGATGTGTCATGTATGATAGACGACATGTGGCAGGTACATCGGTGACGTGTCAGTGCTAACTGGGCCAATGCATCAATAGTACGAGCCAATCCCAGGGAAACACGTGGCCCAATCATAGGGTGCCATGTGGCACCCTGGATTTGGCCAAGGTTGGCTGGGTAAAAGTTTTGTTCCACCTTTGGGGGAATCGAACCCACGACCTTCAAGCTGGGCAACGGTTTAACAAACTCCAGACTACCACCTCTGTTATCTATGTGACTTGTTATAGAAACGATGTAT
>JASDQU010214475.1:0-16609 GCA_032191745.1 Picea mariana | reverse complement strand
AGAGGGGATTTTGTAATCTGTGAAGATTCATTTTGGGGAATCTTTGGTTCCCGATCTTTAGGAATGACAAAATCTTCCCACTTATTGTCATCTATGGGTTGTTCGGGAGTTTCATATTCTTCTTCTTCCCATATGACTACTAGAGGCCTCTGTCTATCCAAAACTTTTCTTGACCATAGTTGAATCTCATGTAATGGAAAAAGAGAAATAACATATGTCAGGAAGGTTTGCAGCTCAACATTGTGAAGAGTATGAATTGGTTTGTTATTCAGGTTGGGCACCGGTTGTGCCGGTAATAATGTTGGTCTTGGGGAGCTTATATTATGGTATTGTAGGGGTTGTTGTGGAATAGGAGGTAAAGGTGCAGGAACAAAACCTAGCAAAAGTTGTTGGATTTTCTGTGGAAAATGTGTGTAAGGATGAGTGGGCATAGGTACAGGTGGAGCCTGAGTGTTTCGTTGGGTATGCCCTCCTCTCCACCCTTGAAGACAAGGGTGGTGATACTGTGGAGACCAGTTTTGCCAATTCGGTGAGTTCCTCTTTTGTGGTTGTTGATAATAGGGTGGAACTTGAGGTGGTAGATCCTGGTATGTAGGCTGACTCCTAGGCTGCCATGGCCTCCTAGGTGCATAAGAGGATTCCCTAGGATCCCCACTTCTATAAATGGATAATAAATCGGGCAATGATGAGAATTTTTTAGTTGGGTGGTATTCAGTGCAGAAGCCATAAACTGAAATGTTGTCTAATGGGAACTCCCTTGAGGAATGCTTTCTCCTACATATTGGACAAAATATGCACAGTGTTGCATTCTCCTCCTCCTGTTTATTCTTAATATTTAGGGTGTCCAACTAGGAACCTATTGTACTTAAGATATTGGTTTTGAAGTTATCCAATAGTTTTCCTATCTCTACCCTTGTAATACCACATGAACTAAATATTTTTAGGTTTCTACTATAAGGATCCTGAACACTCTTCCTAGTTTTGGCTCTACTCCTCCAGTAATTTTTACACATTTCACAGATTTCAGTAAATGGTTTATGGGAGATGTCATCTGATGCCATTAGGTTAAGTGTCTTTAGATATTCTTCTAAAATTCCTTTAAGGAAAATATTCCTGACTGCATCATCTGGAAGGTCATGGTATTTCGATTTCTATGAGATATAAGCAAATTGTTTGATGTAATCCTTGAGACTCTCGTCCTCTAACTATTGAATGTTAAAAATATCATTACGAGAATCCTTGGACTTGTGGTAGTCTTGGTATTTTTTAAGAAATATAGCTTTCATGTCTTCCCAAGAGATAATACTAGACTCTCCTAACCCCATGAACCATATTAGTGCAGAATCCTTGAGAGTGGAAGGAAAACGCTTTAATTTCTTGACATCTTGCAAGTAGTTGTAGCTTCTACACAAGATGTCAAACTCAAATAGGAAGGTATCCAGGTCTTCACTGCTTTTACCATAAAAGGTGGGCAGTGCATAGAGTGGCATGTTCTTCATGTTGACATTCTGTGTGGTATCCAAAATTGGAAACCCGAAGGTGGTTTCTGTTTGGTTTCTAACTTCTTCTCCCTCATCGTGTATTACATGGTTGTGATCCTCATGATCATCCATACTAATTTGGTTTCTAAAGAGAGAGTACCTAAATGGTTTTATTCTTTAATATAACAAAGCATCCCAAGGTTCTTTTCCAGGAAGTGTATCCCTTCGATGGAGAGATTTATCTATTGTTTGGATGTTTAGTAATTTATTCGAGCTAGTTAAAACTATTGGTGCCAAAGTTTCCGTTTCAACTTGGGAAACAATTATATTGGTTGAACTGCGAAAAAGAGAACTCACATGTTTAGGGTCAATAATATCTACAAAGTTAGAGTCCCCTGATGGTGGTGAAAAAACAAGGGTTGTGTTGGCTGGTTTTCATGAAGGCACAAGTGGTCTTGCCTCCTGTCCCACTATTGTTGATGCTTCAATTTTNATTTATCTCTTTGAGTTGATCTAAGCCCTATTTTCTGGTATCGATCTACAGATTTTATGGGTGGAGTGTTCCTTCCTCCAAAAAGGTTAGAAGGAACCTTGATCAGAAGTTTTGGTTTGGTTTTGATGCATATACCCTTTGGGTCCCTAGGTTTATTCATGAAAGTAGTAAAAAAGAAAAACTACCATTGGGATTAGGGTAACCTGCTATAACAGATGTGAAGGTTCTTACCTCTCGTCTTAAAGTTCCCCTACCACCAAACTAATGCTAATGCTTAGAATTAATCTACTTCTTGACTATTTTCTACCTCAAGACAACTCCCCGACAACGGTGCCAAAAATGATGGGTATTCTATATATACTAATTCCCTCAATTAAATTGTCAACTCCCGATAAGTAAACTTAGATTTGTGGAACTGTATGATCCAAGGAAGAAAAGATAATGGAAGGATTGTCTAGCTAAGGAGATGGTCTACCCTAGGGATCGCCACTCTATCCAATTTACAATTCTACTTTCTAAAGAGATGACTTTTCAAATCTAGTTAAACAACAAATTCTATATAAAGAAACCTTCAATTAATGAGCTTCAAGCAAGTCTACAACTATAAACTATTTTCCCTAAGTAACCTTAAAAAATGAGCTATGGATTGTTTGACCTATCTCTAAATAAGAAAATACAAGTGATCTATTTCAAAGCTAGTTAATCTATTCAATCTCTCTTTAAATAAGCAACATCAAGTAATCTATTTCAGAATTGTTTGATCTATCTATATTTGAGCAAGTAAGTAAGCAAGTACGCAATTAATCTATCTATCTCTGAAGGAACAAACAAGTAAGCAACTAATCTTGAAAAGTGAACTCTATTCTTAAAAAGAACTCATAACTATTTCTATTTTGCAAAGAATAGACATTGATCTACTTAACCAAAAGCAAGAGTGTTATGACAATATTCAAATTCTAATTTATCAAAACTATTTCTATCTTGCAATAAAAAGAAGGAAAGTATTAAAATATGATGATTATGTCTTTGGTGTCGAATAACATCATGATGGCATCTGACTATTAATGGTAGTTGAAGTGGAATTAACTCAATGCTAACTTCTACAGAGAAATGGAAAGTATGGATAAGGAAATCTATAGAGGGTTTTTCCATCATAGAAGCAACACTACGTGTTCTTGGAATCCGTGTGATCTCTAAACAGTGTGCATCAACCATTCACTTATCATACAACTGTTGAAAAGTAATCTATTCAAAATCACTAACTCAAGCAAAGCTATAAACTCATAAACTCATAATTTAATACTTAATTGAAAATCTTAATTCAAATTCATATTTAGAATGACAATAAAACCACTCTTTGCAGACCTACAACTCTTGACTAATGCTAATTAGAACTTACAACTCAAATTCATAACTGAGACTTCATTAAAATTCATAACCTAAGTGAAATAAATTATCATTAAGAATCATATCCAAAATCAACCAAAATGCTACTAAAAATCATAATTCAAAATCCATTTCTATCCTATGATGTTGAAGCAACATTAACAAATGAAACAGACCTACAAAGAGTAATTGAAATTGCAATTAAACCTATCTAAATTAGTACTCCATCAAAACTAAAACAACTGATCTATCAAAGCTTCAAATAAACCTATCTAAATTAGTACCATGTCAAAATTATCAAAACTAAAGCAATTAATCTATCAAGACTTTAAATAAACATGTCTAAATTAGTACTGTGTAGAGTATCTTATAGCTAGGAAGAGAAAAACATAACAATGTAATTAGCTAGCTTCTACAACCTGCAAATAAGACATAATCATTAACACACAACCATGGATGCCCCTCTATGATATACACAGTTTAGAAAGCAATATGCAATGTACAGGAAGATGAATTAGATAAGCAATTTGTAATTAAAAGATACACACAACAAGCAATTGAAATTGAGAAATTTATACAATAAAGAAACAATTTCGAAGTATAAGTAAGGCAATAAGATAACTGTAAATATGTACTGATATAAACAATTACCCAGACCATTGGTGGGCCCCCTAGTAGGTTGTGGAAACATTCCAACAAGAAAACAGAGATGCTAAATTAACACAGCACTGTCATTAAGCATACAAATAGAGTATAGAACAAAATTGGTGATAATTTATGTATCACATAATAAAATTCATCTCATGGTTCATGTCATGGACAATAGTATTTATAGGTGATTACACATATTGAGAGGTTGAACACTGGAAGGGTCGACCCTCTCTAAAAACAATAAACTCATTAAATTTATCCTAACAATAACATATTCTTAATAATCTTCTATGTCACTCAACGATCACTGCAACTTCCCAATCCGAGGTGTGTCAAGATCTGTAGTTGGAGGGCATGAGGGGGCATAAAACCCAGATCCCTGATTTGTCCATCAAAGGCCACCAATATACCAACCGCCAGCTCCAATACTCTCTGAGTACCGTATCATGTGTCGGATCACATGTCATATAAAGTGTTGAATGGAGTGTTGAATGAGGTACCATATGGAGGATTAGATCATGATTCTGCCCTATTGCAAACAAACTTGAACGTTAGATATTTATAAACATCAAACTGAGATGAATTGATCACAAAATCAATGAAAAAATGAAAATTATACATACATGGTGTGAATTCATGGTGAATTGATATATAAATCTTTGAGAATACCTTCAAAATGGCTAAATGAGAGCATATGATATGTAATATCGCATGTAAAAAGGATTTGGCCATCGAAACAAAATAATCAAAACACAAACCCAACAATGAGCTTATAATGGAGTATTCCACCACACTTAGATTTTTCTTCCAAAATTGATTATACTACATCTTGCAAACACATGCATAATCTAGACCTTCATTTCTCACCCTACATGCACCTATAATGGAGTGTTTTAATTTTCTTAGTATTTCTTCTAGGATTGATTGAGCTTTGTTTTAAGAGTACGAAGAGTGTTAATTGTTGTTAGTTTAGTTTCTCTAGGAAACAAAGTCAAAGCTCATATTTCCTTTTCATGAGCCTGCAATGAACATATTCATCACCTGAGCAAGAGCGTTAGATCATATGCTTGTTTATGAGTTTATTTTTTTACTTTTGAACTGTGTGGAAAGTTTTACTTGAAAAGTGTCAAAACAAAGTATTGGTTTTAGAGTTTTTTCTTATGTAGACTATACTCATCAGACATAGGAACTCATATGTTATTGACACATATAGTGCATTAACTCTATTGATTATGAAACCAGATTGACATATTAAATGATTGCAATATATTGAACATATAATTGAGTCAACATTTTGGCATTGTTGTCGACGAGTTGTAAACAATAATAGGTAGTGTTTTAATTAGATTTATTTTATGGTTTTGGATTGGTTTTAAGGATGACCTAAGGGCAGAGAGAATACAATTGGATGGGAGGGAAGAGCCCACACATCGATTTTAGTGGGGTTTATCCAAATTCAGGATGTCCTTTTACATTTAGTAGTCAAATTTTTTCTTGTCTTAGTATTAGATATTATTTTTATGCATAGACGTATGGATAGTAAAGGTAGATTTATTGCATCCAAAATTGCAGAAAATTCAAGAAAACACCCCAAAGTTACAAAACAATAAAGAAAACCCCCCATACTAATTCAACTAATTTCTTTGTAGGATAAATTCTCAAAGCAGAGAGTTCAAAGGAAGTAATTGAAACTGCAACCAAAGTTCCTAAATTTGAAGCTACTGTGCAGATTGAGAACATGTCACATCAAGAAGTAAGGGAAGCACTGGTGACCCAATCAGAAGGAGAACCTGGAAAAGAGGTAGTGGTAGAAGAGGCTAAATATCCCATTAGAGAAGGACACAAATCATTGGAACAGTTGGATATCCCAACCAATCCAGTGATTGAATCATCACTTAGTGGGGAAACATCACCTACAACCTATAATGTGTTGTTCAGGAATATGGAAGATGAAGAAGGGAATGCAAATAATGAAACTGAGACATTCAGATTCCCAATATTAGACATTACCAGATCTGTTTCTATGAAGAATATTCCACTATCATCACTACCTCGCTTCCATGGTATGTCAACAAAATATCCTGATTCATTTTTGTTTGAAATTGATATACTATGTAGAAGTTATAATTACACCGATAGTGCACAAAAATTAAAACTCTTCCCAGCTACACTTAAATACTCAACATTAAGATGGTTTATGAGTCTAGGGGAACATACTATCTTGTCTTGGTATGGCATAAAATAACCTTCCTTCAAAAATATCAGGATTATTGCAAACCTAGAGATGCTAGGAATGATATATTTAAAATGCAACAATATGAGGAGGAGAGTTTGGAAGATTACCTAGAAAGGTTCCTATACAATTATCAAAATACAAAAAAAATCACCTTAGACACAACCACAGTTAGGACCATATTCCTAAAGGTTATAAGGGATGACTGTATTGAGGTACTAAATCTCATGAGTTTTGGGGGTGTATATCAGAAGCCATTTGTAGACATTACAAAGTATTGTAAAAGGTACTCCCGCAGCCAAGACAGAAGAGGGAAAAGTGTAAGGTATCCTATAAGAAGAACTATTAAACCTACTCCAAGAGGTGTTACAAGGATATCATTAGGGAATATTCTAGAAAACTTCAAAACAAACATCCTAAACAAAATCAACACCCATTTAGACACCATGAAGATCAAAAGGAAGAAAGAAGAAGAAAATGATACTTTCTAGCAATTTTCTATCCTCGGTGTAGGAAGAGGCATCCTGAAAACGAATTTCCTATTAATGTCATTGAAACTTGTGGGCTATATAAATAACATCACCATACCAATGAGTGCCCTTACTTACCTTGAATAAAATACATTTTTAATGGAGGAGGGGAGCCTCAGGAAACATCATATCCCCCTAAGAGATCATGGAGACAAAAAAATCCTAATATATTTTTTGATCCTACCACACAATACTCACAACAACAATGGATTACTCCAATGAATTACTCTTAATGGAAACATCAACAACCAAAATTTCAACCTTGGAAACAAGGATGGAGGGGGCCTGCATATGGGAATGTTCCTTTTCATCCACCAACTTTTCCTACTTACCCACAATATCCCTCCAATATCTTTCAGTTGTTACCTGGATTCAATCCACCTTCTCTACCTCCACCTTCCCAGATGCAACAACAAATCACATTGCCTTTGAACCCAAACCAAAAACAACAAATTCAAGCTACACCTAATCCAAACCACCCTCAGCCCACCCCTATTCCTGCACAACCCATCCCTAATCCGAACAATATACCTACACAAGCTATACAAAATATTGAAGTACAGACCTTCCCAACTTATGTGATAACTCCTACTTCACTGAATGAAATTCAATTAAGATCTGGGAAGGTATTAAATAAAACAAACTCTATAGTGGTTATTCACGAAGAAGAGAAAAAATATTACCAAACAAATGAAGAAGAATGCACCCTTATACAAGAGGAAATTTCTCCTCACACTCCTCAACCATCAGAAATACCTCAGGAAACTAATCCTCCACCTTATCTAGAAAGGTTACTTGTGAAGAAACCTGAGGTACCTCTAGGACATGATTTGGAAGATGAAATAAATAATATATGTGTAAATATTCCCCTAATTAAAGCCATCAAATATATTCCCATATATTCCAATATTATAAGGGATATTTTTATTAAAAATCCTAGAAGGAAGAGGAAGGAACCTCTTTTTATACATGTGGTTGGACAATTGTCAGAATTTGTATTAGAAATGCCATCCAAATATAATGATCCAGGAAATCCAATGGTGACTATAGAAATTAATGCTATTTCTTTTTCAAATACACTTATTGATCTAGGAGTAGGAATAAAGGTTATGATTGTTGACACCATTCGAACACTACAACTAAATGACTTAAGGCCAACATAAGCCTTTCTGGAATTGGAAGACAATTCAATCATTAGTCCAATAGGAATTCTAGATGATGTAACAATCACCATAGCCTCTTGAGAGTATCATGTGGAATTATTTGTAATTCATTAAAAATATTCCAAACCTAGACATCCATTTGTGCTTTGTCTACCTTGGTTTGCTACGGCTGATGCATTTAGTATTTGTCAGTCTAGGGAGATGACAATTTCTAATTGGACCCACATCCAGAAACTTATTCTTTTTCCTCCTGCCCAACCACCCATTGAAGTTAATTTATGGTTGGAGAATACCTATGGGGAGGATAAATGTTCTCAACTCTTGTTAACACTTGAGAAAGAAAAGGGAGTTCAAGAAAAAACTGAAGAACATATTTTAAGCCTATTTTTAGCCAATACAAAATGTATTGAGTATCCTCAATATTTTCCAGAATTTACACATATTTTCAGCCCTGAATTCTAGGAGGTTTGGCATCCCTCCCCTTCTACATTGTGAAATATATCATCAATAAATGGAGAAGAAGATTCATTTGTTTGGAATGCTGAAATCAGTCTTGGAAAATATCTATACAACAATTCTAGCTTGAAAAAAAATCAGTAACAAAAATTGATCCAAATGATTAAAGGATAGTCTGGTGCCTTTTCATGGGATTACTATGACATGAAAGGAATTCACCTAGATACCTCTATACACCATATTTACACCAATTATGAAATTAGACCTGTTAGTCATCCCCAAACAAGAATGAATTCAACATTAAAAGATATAGTGAAAAAGGATCTCAAAAAACTCCTACATGTCAATTTTATTTACCCTATTTCAGATAACAAGTGGGTATCCCCATTATTTATTGTCCCTAAGTAGAATGGAAAATGGAGTATTTGTGTGGAATTTAGAGAATTGAACAAGGATACCTATAGAGATTATTTTCCTTTTCCTTTCATAGACCAGGTATTGGACGCCTTATCTAGGAAGAGGTACTTTTGTTTCTTAGATGGGTTTAGTGGGTATAATCAGATCCAAATTTCCTCTGAAGATTAGGAGAATACCACATTTACTTGCCCATGGGGTACTTATTCTTATAGGGTTATTCCCTTTGGTTTGTGTAATGCCCCTGCCACCTTTCGGAGGGTTTTCCTAGATATTTTTTCTGATTTAACCCATGACTGTGTAGAAGTATATATGGACGAATTCACGGTATATGGGGATGATTTCCATCAAGCATTGGACAATTTGGAGAAAGTATTGATCAGGTGTAGAGATACCAACCTTTCCCTTAGTCATGAAAAATCTAGAATGATGCTCACTGAAGGGATTGTCTTGGGCCATCATATTTCTGGTACCAGAATAAGGGTGGACCCTGCCAAAATTGACATTATTTCTCAAATCAGAATCCCTAGCTCACAGAAAGAAGTTAGACAATTTTTAGGGCATGATGGATATTATAGGAGATTAATCCAAAACTTTACAAACTTGGTTTCCCCACTGTTCAAATTGTTATAAAAAGAGGTTGAATTTCATTGGGATGAACAATGTGAGATTTCTTTTAAAATTTTAAAGAAAAATGTTTCAATTTCCCCTATTTTAAGAGGACCAAACTGGTCTCTCCCCTTTCATATCTGCACAGATGCCTCATATACCACTTTGGGGGATGTTCTAGGACAAAGACAAAACCAACTTCCTTGTAGTATCTACATTGTCAGCAAAAATGTCTCTTCTACCGAAGTAAATTATATTGTCACTGAAAAGGAATTCTTATCAGTATTTCATGCCATTAATAAATTCAGACACTACATAACAGGGTATGAGGTTTTTATACACACATACCACTTAGAAATTATATTTTTAATGAATAAACCTATGATAAATTTTAGAGTTACTAGATGGTTGTTATTATTGCAAGAATTCAATATTACTATCATTGGAAGACCTGTAAAAGATAACCTCGTTGTTGTTTTCATATCTAGACTTATTCATACAGGTGATAATGCACCAGTGGATGACAATTTTCTAGATGAAAGTTTGTTTGTTATTTATACTTACACTCCTTGGTATGCAGATGTGGCTAACTATCTTGTAACAAGAAAATTACCTCAGAAATTTTCCCCTTGAGAAAAACAGAGGATTATTCAGCTAAGTGCAAATTCTATGTGGCACGATGACTATCTATATCGTACGTGACCTGATTTGGTGATTCAAAGATGTGTATGTATGGGAGGATGAGATGTATGAAATCTTAAAAGCCTACCATGATGGCCCCTGTGAAGGCCATTTTGATGATAAGAGGACAACATAAAAAATACTACAGTCAGACTACTATTGGCCAACCATTTTCATGGATGCAAAGATGCGGCTAGTTGAGATGATTTTCATAGGATGGGGAAACCAACTGCAAGTGATGAGATTCCTCTCCAAGCTCAGGGATTAACCTTTTGAGAAATGGGATTTGGAATTTGTAGGACCTATCAACCCCATGTATCGAAGAATAAGGTATATACTAGTTTGAACATATTATGTGACTAAGTGGGTAGAGACTAAATCTTTGTATTATGAAAATGAACAATCTTTTTTTGATTTTCTATTTGAAGTGATCTTTACTCATTTTGGTGTGCCTCAAGAAATAGTGACAAAACAAGGAATTCAATTTACCTCCAATTTGATCAAAGCCATTACTGAACATTATCAGATTAAACATATAAAATATTCACACTGTCACCCCCAAGAAAACAGACAAGTGGAATCAACTAATAAGGTGATAGAGGATATTCTCACCAAGACAGTTTAATTACACCATAAATACTGGGTTGATCGGTTTCATGAGGCCTTGTGGGCCTACATAACAACTTGGAGAAACACAACAGGCTATACACCTATTGAATTGGTGTATGGGAAGAAAGTGTTGTTTCCCATATAATTTCAAGCAAAAACATTTAGGACTGTTATGCAATTGGGGATGGATTTGGATGAAGCTAAAAAATAGAGGATATTGCAGCTAAATGAACTTGATGAAATTAGAGAAGATGCTCTCCATAGGACCACACTCATTCAATAACAAAGGACTAAATGACATGATAATTACGTCAAGAAAAACTATTTCCATCCAAGTGATTGGGCCCTTCTATATGACAGTAGGTTCAAGAATTTCAAGGGTAAATTGTCCACTCGATGGTTGGGACCCTATGAGGTAGAAACAATTTACGACAATGGTTCAGTGAACATAAAACCCATTGATGAAGAACAAACCTCCTTTGTTGTAAATGGGCATCGATTGAAAGTTTATCATAAGACTCTGTCTAAAGAGGATTTTATCAAATAGGTTCTTAAAAATTATGAAATGCAATTGGTAAGAAAGAGGCGTTCTCCTCCTGCTAATCCACCACTGTAAGTTTGTTGTGTGATTTAATTTAACTTTGTACATATAAGTATATAGGTGTGTTGTTAGATAGTTATTTTTTGTGTTACAAACAAAAGAATAAGATAATTTTTTTCTCATGTAGATAAGAAATAAGAAGGACATCTGCCAAGTGTAAGTTTATTCCTTTATCCAGCCTTGGTATATTACTCATGGAAAAGGATCTTGATGGAGTTTTCTTTAATTTTTTCAGACTCCTAAAAATTGAAAACACCAACAAACATTAACTAATCTCAGATCGAGAAAAATCCATAGGACAGTAGATGGAGTTTTCTTTAAGTTTTTCAGACTCCTAAAAATTGAAAAAACTTGTGAGCATTAATTGATCTAGGCTTGAGAAAAATCCACTGGACACTAGATGGAGTTTTCTTTAGGTTTTTTAGACTCCTAAAAATTGAAAAAACCGGCGATCATTAAATGACCTGGGCTTGAGAAAAATCCATAGGACAATAGTAGTTAGGTTTTCCTTTCCAATAAAATGGAAGTGGCAACATAAGTAGTGGTTAGTCTAGTTCCAAAAAGAGGAGGTTTTTTCATCTCTATAGGAGGATGTCCAGCTAGACTTTCCTTCTTGTTACAGAGCTTGGAGTCAAATCATTGGACCTTTTTCCTCATTTTATGACACTTTTGTAGATTTTAACCTTGTACAATATTTACTGCAAACAAATTTTCAGTAAAAGAACATAAAAGATACAATGGAAAATACAAACATTACATAGAGATTTTTCCCCTAGAAACCCAAACCGAGAAAAACAACATATTCTATATTCATTCATAGTGATACATTATTTACAATACAATATACATATAGGATCTAGTGGCATCCAAATCCCTAAACTAATAACCTGGATTAGTCAACAACCCTAATTCCTTAACCGGAAATAGAAAACCATCGGCAAAATCCATGTGTTGAAAAACCACCCAATAATGGGAAAAAAAAACAAGGCAACACGAAAAAACGAGGCAAAAATGTGACATGTTTCCCGAGGAAAAACTACTCGTGAAAATAATATAACACATACCCAACATTCTCCCACTTGTTTTTTTCTTTACATACATGGGGTTACAGGGTTACATAGTCAATAATCCAAGGAAGCAATTCCCATGGATCCTCTACACCAAGAGAACTTCTGCAACATTCTTCAAAGTGTCCACTTTCATCAACAACACTTTCTTTTATTCAACCATGCCTCTCACAAAGTGATATTGAATATCAATATGCTTTGTTTTTGAATGATAAGTCAAGTTCTTCTCTAGAAAAATTGCACTCTGATTGACACAATCTATCATTATAGCTTGATGTACCAACCCAATACCTGAACACAATATTTGTAACCATAATTCTTCCTTACTTGGACGAGTGGCTGCCATGTATTCAACTTCTGTATTTGAAAGCTCCACTAGAACCTGTCTCTTTCTCATCCAACTTATTACTCCTCCAAACAGGTTAAACACATACACACTTGTAGATTTCCTATGATCTAGATCTGTAGCCCAGTCTGCATCCACAAAGACATGTATATCCAACACTCTGCCCAATCCCATTTTTCCTTGGTAGCATAATCTATAGCTAGAAGTGCCACACAAATACCTTAAAACCCTTTTAACTGTTGTCCAATGCTCCTTCCGTGGTTTTGACATATACCTGCTCAAAAATCCCACTTTATGTGCAATGTCCAGTCTAGTACAAACCATTGCATACATCAAAATACCAACTACACTCGCATATGGAACATGAGACATGTCCTCCTCCTCTTCCTGTGTCTTAGGACACTTATCCATAGATAACTTTACACCAACAGGAATAGGAACCTTGACCGGTTTACATTCCTGCATATTAAACCTCTGCAATATTGTCTCGACATATTTTATATGATTTAACCCGAGTTTCCTCTTTTTTCGATCTCTTTTAATTTCCATGGCCAAAATGAAATTTAAAGCACCGAGATCCTTCATGTCAAATTTAGAGGACAAATGAGTTTTCACATCCTGGATAATCTCATTGTTTCCTATTAGCAACATGTCATCCACATACAAGACCAAATAAATCAAATGATCACCAAATAATTTAAAATACACATAATGGTCCTCTTTGTTTCTTGTGAAACCAAGTCCCAACATATAAGTATCAAATTTTTGATACCACATCCTTGGTGATTGTTTTAAATCATACAGGGACTTTTTCAGCTCGCATACCAACTCCTTCTTTCCCTTCATAGAAAATTCTTCTAGCTGCTTCATATAGATTTCTTCTTCCAGATCCCCATGTAGGAATGTTGTCTTCACATCCATCTATTCTACTTCAAAATCAAATGCAACAACAACATATAATAGAAATCTTATAGAGGTTAACTTGGAAACAGAAGAAAAAATATCACCAAAACCAATTCCCTCAACCTGGGAATAACCCTTTGCTACTAACCGAGATTCAAATTTCTCCACTTTTCCTTGTGCATTCAACTTCCTTTTAAATACCCATTTGTTGCCAATGGGATTTCTTCCAGTCGAAAACTCCACTACATCCCAGTCCTCATTCTTATCCAAGGATTCCATTTCTTCATCCATGGACTTTTTCCAGAGATTTCCATCCTCTGAATCCACTACCTCCGTGATAGATATAGGATCATCACCAGTAATAGACAAAGAAAAAATTGAACGAAAATTAGATGGAGTATAATTTTTCGGTAACCTTCTTTCTCGAACCGATCTCCTCAATACTTGAGTATGAGGATCTTCTTCTTCTCATTCTTGTTCTTTTATAGAGCCCGATTCATCATCTTTTAAATCAAACTCTATTTTATCTGGTTCTTCCTTAATTGGTAGGACTTCCTGTTTAACAACATCCTTCATTTCTCTAAATACCACATCTCATATATACACTACCTTCTTAGTTTCTTGGTTCCAAATATTATAACCTTTGAGACCATCTTTATATCCAATAAAGATACACTTTTCATCCTTCTTATCTAGATTACTCCTGTTTTCCTTTGGAACATGAACATATGCATCACAACCAAATACCTTGAGATGTGTGAGAGAAGGTTTCTTACCATTCCACACCTCTTTTGGAGTCTTTCCATACAAAGTTGATGAGGGTTATCTGCTGACTAGGTAACATGTAGTGCCCACTTCCTCTGCCCAGAATTATTTCCCTAACCCGACACCACTGAGCATGCATCTTTCTTTCTCCATCAGTGTCCTATTCATCCTTTCTCTAACTCCATTATGCTGAGGTGTATATGGAGTAGTCTTCTTCCTTGCTATACCACACTTCTTACAAAATTCTTCAAATTCATTCCTGTAGAACTCTCTGCCATTATCTATCCTCAACACATTAATTATTTTCTTTGTTTGATTCTCAGCAAGAGCCTTAAACTCTTTAAACCAAAGGGGGATATTACCCGATTCTGCTTCCCATATACACAATGTTCACAGAAATCAAAATCAAGAGAGAAGTTATACATACCTTCAACCATACCTTTACCGTGTAGTAGTCGAAGACCCTTCTCTCCGATATGCCCCATTCTTTGATGCCACAACATAAAATTTTATCCAGATATTGTAGCAGTTATTTCTTATTCAACTCCAATATCAAGAAAAATGGAACTATTACACCCATCACTAATAGTGCTTCCTTTCTACTTATACAGAGTTCCAAACTGAACTCTCTTCAACAACACCATTTCTCCTCGAACCATCCTGCAGGTTTCCTTTTCAAATATTGTTTTTGTTAGCACTGAGAGTCACCCTTAGATTGCATGAGGATAAGCTCAGTACCCATCATATTTTTTGGTGGATGTTGGTTTTATATGAGTGGAGGTCAATAGACAAAACTCAATATATGAATAATGTTCAACACGGAACTAGACAAGAAATGCACAGGGAAGTGAGGGCCACATTAACTTCAGTCAGTGAATTGAGTTTAAGTGTGAGCAAAAGAAAGACTTATTGAGAAAGGTGAACAAGACTTCTATGAGCATCAAGAATTCAAGCAGCTTGGAGAAGAAAAAATCGGACTCAAGATCACTCTTGAGATCAAGCTTCAGACACTAAAATATGTCCAAACAACACAGCCACAACAACACAATGATCAAACCTACATCACAATGCAGCTACAAAAACTCGAATGGATCCTCCATGCCCGAGCCATTCAATGTAAGAGGGAGAACGATAAGAAGGGCGATGACTAAAACTGGTCACAATACCACTGTAATCAAATGTACATTACAACAACATAACAACCCTCGACTGGATCCTCCATGCCCAAGTGTTTTAGCACATTTTTTAAAGAGAGATGAAAAGAAGTTGACTTCTATTAACATGAAAGTCTCAAATTTGATACATGACCAGAGAAAAGTTCTGGCATCAAAACATTACAAAATAGGGAGATCTACTCAACCAGTTGACCACCTTAACAAAATATCAAAACTATTTATTTATACTCAGATCAGTCCCCAACTATCAGGACTGTGATCCCATCACTACATTCAAAGAATTTCATCCAAGCAGTCTTCTGTCAGACTGTGCATGTATCCCTCTATCATACATGAGCTCAGATCAACATGGGTCTGCAAGAAAATATGTCCAAAGGGGTACCATGACGGATGGTTCAGTCCCCATGGTCAGGCCTTCCATGCCTTATAATTACTGAGTGAGTCAAAGTTTCAACCATCGGTCCTTTCATTTATTAACTGAACCTTCGAGATCGGGATGAGGCATAATTCCTAGGGGGTGACCATGTGATGCTCTTGGATTGGAAACTATATGAGCATGTGATTGTGGGGCCATCAAAAGAAGTTTGAAATAATACCTCTTTTGGGCTTGCAATCCACTACCTTCTCCCATGTATCACTTTCACCAAACCATGGTTTCAATTGCGGGACCGCTCAATAATTTTATCGATCACGCAAGTTGCGTCCCCACAATGAAGCATGGTCGTTGATCTAGACGCGGTCTGCAATCTGGGCACACCTACTAGATTTAGTGCTACTGCCAAGCTTAATCTCCTACCAAATTTAGAATCCGCCAAACTGTGCCCTGGGGGAGGGGGACACTAGTCTTGACGTCGAACAATAACACCTCCCAGAGGATGACCTGTCACTGCTATGTTGACATGTCATGAAAGAGAAGTGACACATGTCACTAAGAAAGAATATAATGATAAACCCACGACTTCCTGGACTAAGTGCCATGTTGTTGGACACACCTACCACACTTAGAGGGGGGGGTGAATGAGTGTGGGGTTCTTTTTCCCAAAACT
>JASDQU010214474.1:3583-15419 GCA_032191745.1 Picea mariana | reverse complement strand
TGGGAAGAAGGGGCTAAAGGCCCAGGGGGTAAAAGCAGTTGGTAAGAGATAAAATCCATAAAAAAAACAAAACCTAAAGATGCCTCGCCTAGGGATCCCCGAGAAGGCAATAAAAAGCCTCTCGACAAGAAACAAGAAGGACCCAAAGAAAAATGACAAAACAAGACCTAGCCAAGAGGGGTATCCTTATAGAGCATTATCCTCTTGGAAGCCATGATCAAGAAGAAACCATGAGCATTGTTTCTCTTCTCTGTGGGTCTCATCATGAGCCATCCCATTATGTTCATGGGTACCTAGCAGTATTACATTGCCATTATCTAGTTACCACGCTAGGGCAGTGACCTTTGGTTGCATGGCCAAGGGAAAGGGGGTCTCATCACGAGCCAACCTTATCATCTCTGTGAAAGTACTTGTGGGTAACACTGTCAGCTCTGGTCACCACACCAAGGCAGTGTCCTCTAGTTAGACCTTGAAATAAAAATAAAGAAAAAGTAATAAAGAAAAGAAAGAATAAAGGCAATAAAAGTGCTTGGAAAGAATTGCATCCATGATAGGTATGAATCACCTCCTACAAAGGCACCCACAGATAATATCACCCTGGTCTTTCACTCTACATGTATGTCTGGACATCCTTTGACCACACCACCTCGTGTTACATGGCTTGGATGATATCCTCTGGAAAATTTCCTTTTCTTATGGATGCTGGCCCAATAGGGCATTTTGTCTTTTTCTTCAGCTTTGTATAGTAGGTCATTGTAATGTCTTTGAGCTATTGGATGATATGCTAGGGGTTTTATGCATGTATTTGATAAAATTAATGATGAAATATGATTGACATTGCTATGATCCCTAGGACTAATGAGCCCATGGAGGGAGAAGTTTTTGATGTGCAGGATCATGCCCGACGGATAGGTACCAGTTGGACCGGTACACATGGGGAGATGATTAGTTCATACCTCCATGGGGCTGAAGAGCCCATCAGATGGTTGCTAGGACCCTATCAGGGGCAGAGACAGGACAGTGATTGGTCGAGCCTTTGCACAAAAGAAGAAGAAGGACGTTTTCATCCAGGACGCCTTGGCTGAGCCCAGCCCAGGGGTTGACCCACTACAGGTGGAACGTGTCCCTTCTGATGCCCCAGGACATCATCTAGGAGCCACGACGTCACCTCCAGTGTATGGCACCTTGACAGAGCATTTTGGCACGTGTGGAAAAGTTTGGAGGCCCAGAGAGGGCCAATGTTTGTCATCTAGTGCTATGTTTTGCCCTAAAAAGGGCCAACGTCTCCCTCAAAGGGGATAGACGTCTTGCTTATTGCTCATTTAGGGTTTTCATTTAACAGTTTAATGTAAAAAAATATGATTTTTGGTTATTAGCCTTGTCGACTATTTTTAATGACCTAATTTTAATTAAAGGTCACGCGATACTATATATTGAGGATGTTTTTCCCTCATTTGACATAACACAACTCACTCACACTTGTGAGGTCTGATTTTTGCGCCCTCCTAGGGTATTTTTTCTTTCCAAGTGAGGCGCACTTGTTATTGGAAGGATTTTTTGGCATCTTATGGCATTTCTCTCCAAGGAAGGTTTACAACTAGGGTTTGCACATGCTTTCTTCATGATATGTAAGTGATTTTCTTGCAAAACTTCTTAATTGAATGGTTGTAGGTATAATTTCTTGCATTTTCTTATTAAATTGCTGATTTGAAACCCTAGGTAACAAGCACACAAGTAGGTCCTTGTTTCATGTCCACTTAGAGAGAAATATTTCAGCCATTGAAGAAGGAGGATTGAGCCTATCCTTTGCTACACTCATCTTGTTTCTTCCCTTAAGCTAGCATTGAGTTTTATAGGTTGAAAAAGGGGTGACGTCCCAGGCCTAGGTTATCTACACCTAGGGCCACCATCTTCTAAGGTTTGAAAGCCTTGTCTTTACAACACTTTCTCTCACCTCATCCATTGGTTAAAATTATCATTTATGCTAGCCGTTTTGCCAAGTTGACCTAAAGAAGGAGGAAAGAGCATGAGGCCTTGCTTAAGCAACACCAGAGTGAGCCTCTTTCCCCTAGGGTTTTGATTCTAGGGCCCTGCCTTTGCAGCACTTTAGAACCCTTTCCTCTAGTCTTTAAGTCTTCATCCTTTCAAAACCTTGTGCCCTTATCTTGTTTGACTCCATATACCCTAAGGCACTGATCTCTAACCTCCAACATTGAAGTCCTAGTGTACAAAACCACTCTCAAAACTCTAAATTTTAAAACCCTAACTAACAAACTAACCTAATTAGGGCTGACGTCACAGTTGGTTATCTCATCTTGACGCAACAAAAGTTGAATATAGGCAATTAGATGATGATTTAAAGAATTTATTGAGTAAAGTGTTGGTTGGATACATTGTTAGCTTCATCATCTTGATAATTATTAATGAATTGATGCTTTTGCCATAGCTAATTGATGAAATGTTGACTTCATTTGTATCTATTATTTTACATTGCCTATTAATTGACATCAGATAGTCATTGAAGTACTAACCCATTGAGTTACAACCTGCATATGTATTGTATTATTGTTGTCTTGTTCCGGGCAGGTGKTTTCATTTGGGCATACACTTCTTTATTGGTTGATTATCCGAACTGTYTGACTTTGGTGGTAACCTGTGAGGGGGAAACTTTGATCTTGACTTTATACCTTAGCCTCTTCAAAACCCCAGGTTGTCGRGGAYGTCTCCCCTAGGCTAACCTCCCTAAATAGAAAGAACCTCCCCATTGAGGTGACATTGGGTGGGGAAGGTTCCTGTTACGCGAGTTTGCCTTCAATTCTCTAGCCATTTGACCTAGCTACAAACTGTGCGATAACAATGCTTGTTGTTTGATTCGGCCTTGCAAGTTTGGGGTCCAGTGACGGTGGTTGGATCTTTTTTTTTTGGATTATTATTGTTTTTTGGGGCGCTTTATGTTGTTCAGCCCCTGCACCCATGAGTCGACATGCAGTTGTGTTATTTGCCCTATCTGTCGAGGCCAATATCCGTTCTTCTGTGAGATTTCGCTGGTGCTTCAGTGTTGGCATGAAAGAAAATAGTTGCATGAAAAATTGTTCGAGGATTACATGTGAAATTGCAATATCCGTTGTTTTTTTGTTGGAATAAAGCATCTGTATGCAGGCTACATTTATAAACCATGTTTGGTCAGATGTGTCGATATGACATTACATGTTCTTTCTCCTCTACATAGATTGGTGTGTGCACGATACAATTTGTGTTGTGCTTGAGATATGATATGTGCAACAAAGATTCTGCAAGATTATATTTGGATGTCTGGAAGCATGTCTGGGTGGTTTGCCATGGAAAACTGAAAACTTGTATCGTGGGCACAACAGTTTGTGTAGAGGATAAAGAACAAGTATTTCCATCGGTGGAAGCATATCTGGATAAATTTCCACGGAAAACCAGAAATCGTTTAGCTACGACCATGCAATTGCGTGATATTTTGTGCCTTGTAATACATATTGGGCAGGGAAAAAAAATTTACACGTTTGCAGCCATGGATAGAGAAGCGCAAAGGTTTATGTTTCTGCCTTTCTAGACTATTTGTTGAGTCTGTTTTACTGTATGTACATATTGCTTGTTCTCCGGTGAATACCAACTTCCATTGATGTTCATTGTATTTTGTGCGCTCCCACATTCAAACAAACAAAATAGATGGAGAAAACGAGGGAGTCTTCACTGCATCAGTTGAAGAGGATATAGAAAGGTGCATGCTTGTACTATTGTTTCATATTGCGTTGTTTTCTATTTCATTTATGGTCTATATATGTGTTCAACTAGTTTATTATATGTATGTGTTGCGTGCCTTCCTACATGGTAAGTTATCTTCCTTACATGCCTCCCTACATTCTAACCCGCTTCGCTCGACACTGTGTTTTCGTTGCATTGGTACATTTAAACAAACAAAATACCTGGAGATGACGATGTCATCTTTTGCGGGTAAACAACCCTCTCTTTTTTTTCTTTTGCATGTCTATCTTCATTATAAGTTATGTTCAATACATGCCTTCCTGCATACTAAGCTAGTTCATGTTCATTGTGTTTTCGCTACATTGATGCATTTAAAAAAACAGAATGGTTGTACAGGATGATGGACTCTTTGGCGGGTAAATAGACATGTTTATCTTTCTTTTAGATGTCTGTCTTCATACTAACTTGCCTTCATGTCCATTGCATATTTGGCGTTGCTGCCTTGGAAAAAACAGGTTGCTTGGATAGGGAGATGAATTGTTCTGTGCAACAACAGAGGGTTTTGTGGTACAATCTTCTAAAAGGTATACCAAGTGTGATGGTAAATTAAATATACAAACTGGGTGGTGGCATATAATATTAGACTTGAAAATGATGGCTTGGCAGTAATGGGCCTTTCTGCCCTCCCTATTTCTACTTTTTCCATTTTCTATTATCCATTTTGTTTTCTAATTCATCTTCTTAGTGTGCTTTCTGAAAATTCCTTTGTGCGCCGGTTGGCAGACTAACGGATTCACATCTGTGGTCGTGCTTCTGCCTTATTCCACAGTTACCCACTTTCTCGATTACGGGTGTCGGGCTGGCAGGTTGAATATTGCTCCCCTAGATTCTGGGGGTCCGCGATATACAGATTGGCCATGGTGCCCCACGCTCACGCCTTGTTTATTGTTAAACATTTCTCCAGTTAAAAAAATCAGATGCATACAATTTTACGGTTATTTAGTCCTTCTAATGGACAATATACAATGCATATGCTTGTTTAGTACTGATGTTCATCTGCACATGCTTGCATCAGAAAAAGTTGGACTAGTGACATGGGATGAGCAATCAGTCATCCCAGACATAAGCAGACCGACAAGACCAAAGGTAAATATGCATACGCTCTTCTCTTACTATGTTTACTAAACAAATATCCTGAGGTATATATTCATCTATGGCATGGAAKATATGMYGATTTCAATTGCAATACATRGTTTGCAGCTCGCAAGAAGTATCAACAAGTACAAGCGAGACGCCGAACGTGATGCATGTTCCACAGACTAAGAGGTGTGGTTGAAAAACTCTGGCTCCATAATTCATCAAAGCTATGCGTGTACTTGTAKATTTATGCCACTGAAAGAATAATACACACAAAAAAAAAGCGCTACCATTCAATTTAGTTTTCCTGTTCAAAAAATGTCATTAGGTCTAGAGTTGTGACATCCAAAGTATTATCAATAGAGGGATTGAACAACCATCGAACTGGACAAGTGTTCATTGGGGACATAATGGTTGTCTATAGCACCTACTTGGACAAGGCAAACAAAAGTAGATCCATTATGCATGTTGGCATGATAGACAAGGAGGCCATGATGATAGTGACACTAACTGTTCCTCCACAACTTGTCTAGAAACATGGAGAAAACATGTTGCCGCGTAATGGGATATCCATTACAAATTTTAATATATTTCCCAAAATAGTATATGACCGTGGTGATTGCGATTGAATTATTTCGCTCAACGAAACAAGCATTGTGGAAAAAATTCTCGCTGTTTGTTCAGAATATTGTTTCGTCCCAGACTCGACTATCAACCAACTTGCACAGAGCACTGATATTTACCCAATCAGAACGATTGTGGCAGCTGTCACACTAGCGAGAAAATTTGGCTTGCAACACATTCTCCATATAAAGGATGGAGAGTCGGACAATGACAAGGCAATGGTACCACTTTTCATATTCAGTTTTGTCCTTTACTTTCACATGTGCATGTATCTCGGATAAGTTACACAAATATTGCACTATTCCATGTTGCAGCTACAATTGTTTGATACGTATTAGGATTTGTTTTCATCAATGGAACAACAATTGAATAAAGGGAAAATTCCACTTATGCTGTTCAAAAATATAACAAAAAAGAGGGATGTTAGAGAAAGGATCTTCCAGACAACCCAGGCAATGTTTTTAACAGAGTTGCGAGCAGATATAGTAGAGGATCTGAAGAAACTAGTTAGCTCTACAACTGTTGTGCGTATACATCCACAAAATCACCCTCACTTTGCTTATAGAAATAACCTTCAACAAATTTCTGCGCCTGTTTACTTTTTTTTTTTTTTTTAAAGGGGAGGGGGCGGTGGGTGCAGTTGTGTATTATATTGTTCAATGTATTAATTCCTATGCTTGCATTCCCAGGTTGAAGGTGTTTTAGTTGCAGCCAATGTGTACTCGACCCCCTTTGAACCTGTATGTGCAAAATGCAACTCCGCTGCTTTTGCCTCCGCTTTGATAAGTGATGATACGATTGATTGTCTGCGATGCGGTGAAAAATGTCCATATATATATGGACATTAGGTCAATGTTGTTATCTGAACCGTGGGAAACACAACCATGCATTGTACAGTTAGGCATCCTCTATTGCAAAATGTGCTTCCTAAGTTGGCAGAGTTGTCATATGAAATGTATCTACAGAAAAAGGCAAGCAGTGTCTACATGCTGCGGGAGCTTCAGATACATAGAAAATTCACCTTAAATGAGGACAATGCAATTTTTCATATCGACTGAAGAAGGGGAATATATATATATATATATCAAACTTTGGCAGGAAACGAAAATACCTCATGTGTCTCTGTAATATTTGTTTAGGATTCAGATGAATGTTCGTTGGACTTGGCTAGTTGGGATTGCATGCGCATAAGATTAGCATGGCAACAAACCGCATATATCCCATGGCCCCAATTATTTTCTACTGGGAACATATACCAGATGTAAGAGAAAACGAATGCGACAATGTCTTTTCTTTGTATATCAAATTGTTTCGTGCAAAGGTCATTGGGTTATGCTCTATGGAACCTTCTAGGGACTTGCTTGCGGCTTGTTTGAAGTTTGGTTGGTTCTTGGTTATGTGCTTTGTCTGTCAATTTGTATACCACGAAACTCCAACTGTTCTTTGGAGGACACAGAACAATATAACTGAATTTTTTAGCCAGCTGGCCTGAAGATCTGCCTGATAATTTCTATGGTGTTGTGACGCAAATGTACTATGTGGCTTGTTTTAACAAATTTGCTTGATCGATGAACTTGGTCAAATTATTGTTCTGGAATAATTTGAAATCAACGAATATATAGTGTTTGAAGTGCAATTGTGCTATCATATCCACAACAGGCCCTTAAAATTCAAATTGGTCGTTGTTTTGGCATTTTTGCTTATTAGATGAACTTGGTAAAATTAATGTCTTGGAATAATTTGAAATCAACAAATATATATTGTGCAGAGTGCAATTGTGCTATCATATGAACAAGAGGCCCTTCAAATTGAAATTGGTCCTTGTTATGCTTGCGGTGATAGAATTTTTTTTTATTTTTTATTTTGTTTCCTTCATTTTTTTAAAAATAAGCGATTTAACATCCTTTAATAGTTTAATGTAATTCACTTGTACAATATCAATATTTAATATTAATAGTTTAGTATTTGAAAATAATGTTTTTAGATAAAGTTAGATAGGATGAGCATCCCTAAACAATTGCAATCTTGAACCTACCAGTCGTGGAGTCTTGTCGATTTCTATTTTGGAGGACACGAAACAATAAAAGTGCAATGTTGAGCCAAGCAACCCGCAAGTCCGTCTGTCAATTTGTATATCGTGGAAGTCTGGGTGCTATTTGTAGGACAAGGAACAAAAGAGGCTCAATTTTCAGCACGCTAGGCCGAAAACCCACAATCCAAAAAGTGCCTAAGTATGGAATGAGGGATCCGCATAAGCTGTATAAAATCTCATGTCCATACTTTCTAAAAGTATATGTTTACTATGTATTGCTCGTTTGTCGAATTTTTTTTATATCAGTCGCCCGACCATATTGTACACACTTTCTCATCTAATTAAATTCTACAATATCAATATTTAATATTAATAATTTAGTATTGAAAATAATGTTTTTAGATATGTTATATAGTTGATAGGGATTACCATCTGTAAACAATGGAAAACTTGAACCCGTCAGCCCTCAAGTCCATGTATCAATCTGTACATCACAGAACTCCGAGTGCTATTTGGAGGACATGGAACAATGAAAGTGCAATGTTCAGCCAGCCAGCCCGCACGTCTGCTTGTCAATTTGTATATCGCGGAATTGTGGGTGCTATTTGTAGAGCGCGAAACAATAGAGGCCCAATTTTTAGCCCGCCAACCCAAGAGCCCCCGATCCAAAAAAGTGGCTAAATATGGAATGGTGGATCCGTAGATGATCTATAAAAATTTCATTTCCATTGTTTATAAGAGTACATACTTAGTATGTATTACTCGTTTTTCAGAAAACTTGTAGGTGCGGAAGCTGGCGTATTCACAACTTCATATTTCAATTACTTTTATATCACCATCTTGACCAACTGCTTCCCCGTTTGATATTGTAATAAATGAATATAAACTGGCCCAAGTCCAATCGTGCTATGACATGAATACAAGTCCCTTAAAATTCAAATAGCTGGCAAATCTGCTTGTCAATTTGTATATCGCGGAAATGTGGGTGCTATTTGTAGGGCACGAAACAACAGAGGGCCAATTTTGAACCTGCCAGCCCGAGTGTTGTTTGAACGACACAGAACAATAGAAATGCAATGTTGAACGAGCCAGCCCGCAAGACCGCTTGTCAATTTGTATATCGCATAACTCTTGGGTGCTATTTGTAGCTAACGAAACAATAGAGGCCCAATTTTGAGCCCGCCAGCCCGAGTACCCACGATCCAAAGATTGGCTTAAGTATGGAATGTGAGAACAATACATGGTCTATAAAATCTCATGTTCATACTTTATAAAAATAGATTTTATGTATTACTCATTTTTTACGGAAAATTTCTTGGTAAGGAAGTTGGCGGATTCACTTATTCAGATTTCACATACTTTTATATCACTAGCCCAATCGAGCGACCACTTCCCTGTTTGATATTGTACATACCTCCTTCTCTAATTAAATTGTACAATATCAATATTTTATATTAATAATTTAGTATTCAAAAGAATGTCTTTAGATAATGTCCAATAGTTAATAGGGATTAGCATCCGTAAACAATGGAAAACTTGAACCCACCAGCCTTCAAGTCCATCTATCAATATGTATGTCATAGAACTCCGAGTGTTATTTGGACGACACAAAACAATGAAAGTGCAATCTTTAACTAGACATCCTGCAGGTCTACTTGTCAATTTGTATATCACAGAATTGTGGGTGCTAATTGTAGAGCACAGAACAATAGAGGCCCAATTTTCAGCCCCCCCAGCTCGAGAGCCCCCAATCCAAAAAAGTGGCTAAATATGGAATTAATATGGGATCACTACGGGACAATAAAAGTGCAATGTTCAGCCAACTAGCCTGCAAGTCTGTCTGTCAATTTGTATATCGTGGAAGTATGGGTGCTATTTGTAGGACACATAACAATAGAGGCTCAATTTTCAGCTCGCCAGGCCGAGAACTCGCGATCCAAAAAGTGCCTAAGTATGGAATGAGGGATCTGCATATGCTCTATAAAATATCATGTCCATACTTTATAAAAGTACATGTTTACAATGTATTGCTCGTTTGTCGGAATACTTTTATATCACTCGCCTGACCAGATTGTACAAACTTTCTCGTCTAATTAAATTCTGCAATATCAATATTTAATATTAATAATTTACCTTGAGTCCATCTGTCAATATGTATATCGCGGAACTCTGAGCGCTATTTGGAGGACACAGAACAATGAAAGTGCAATGTTGAGCCAACTAGCCCGCAGCTGCACTTGTCAATTTGTGTATTACGAAATTGTGGGTGCTATTTGTACAGCGCGGAACAATAGAGGCCCAATTTTCAGCCCGCCATCCCGAGAGTCCCCGATCCAAAAAAGTGGCTAAATATGGAATTAATATTGAATCGCTACGGGACAATAAAATTGCAATGTTGAGCGAACTAGCCTGCAAGTATGCCTGTCAATTTGTATATCGCAGAAGTCTGGGTGTTATTTGTAGGACACAGAATGATAGAGGTTCAATTTTCAGCCTGCCAGGCCGAGAACTCGTGATCCAAAAAGTGCCTAAGTATGGAATGAGGGATCCGCATATGCTCTATAAAATCTCATGTCCATACTTTATAAAAGTACATGTTTACTATGTATTGCTTGTTTGTCGAAAAACTTTTATATCACTTGCCTGACCAGATTGTACAAACTTTGTCGTCTAATTAAATTCCGCAAGATCAATATGTAATATTAATAATTTAGTATTGAAAATAATGTTTTTAGATATGTTAGATAGTTGATAGGGATTGCCATCCGTAAACAATGGAAAACTTGAACCCACCAGCCCTCGAGTCCATGTGTCAATATGTATATCACGAAACTCCGAGTGCTATTTGGAGGACACAAAACATTGAAAGTGCAATGTTGAGCCAGCAAGCCCGCACATCCGCTTGTCAATTTGTATATCGCAGAATTGTGGGTGATATTTGTAGAGCGCGGAACAATGGAGGCCCAATTTCCATCCCGCCAGCCCGAGATCCCTCGATCCAAAAAAGTCGCTAAATATGGAATGGTGGATCTGTACATGATCTATCAAAATTTCATGTCCATAGTTTATAAGAGTACATACTTAGTATGTATTACTCATTTTTCGAAAAACTTGTAGGTGTGGAAGTTGGTGGATTCACGACTTCATATTTCAGTTACTTTTATATCACCAGCTCGACCGACCGCTTCCCCGTTTGATATTGTAAGAAACAAATATAAACTGGCCCAAGTCCAATTGTGCTATGACATGAATATGAGTCCCTTAAAATTCAAATAGCTGGCAAGTATGCTTGTGAATTTGTATATCACGGAAATGTGGGTGCTATTTGTAGGGCACAGAACAATAGAGGGCCAATTTTGAACCCACCAGCCCAAGTGTTGTTTGAACGACAAGGAAAAATAGAAATGCAATGTTGAACGAGATAGCCCGCAAGACCAACTGTCAATTTGTATATCGTAGAACTCTTCAGTGTTATTTGTAGCTAACAAAACAATATCAATATTTTATATTAATAATTTAAACTGTCTTTAGATAATTTCCAATAGTTAATAGGGATTAGCATCTGTAGACATACAAATTGATGGTTGATATCTGTCACTAAGATGCAATATGACCATCAACCCTTCACATCTCCTGGGTATATCTTCTACCATTTTTCTTTTGTAACGCGCCCGATCGCTTTCCATACTTAGGTATTTATTGGAATTGGTTTCGCCATCACCGCTGCCTTTGTACTTGTTTCTAGATATGCAATAATTAAGATTTAATGCTAGCAGTCATCCTGTAGGAACCGTTAAGATGGTCATTAATGTCTAGAAATCTGGAGAAGATTTGTCATTACTACGAATTAAACTAAGATTTGCGCACAAGTATGTTATCCTTTCCAAGTATTCATTTCAAAGACGATGCAATCTTTTTTTTGTGCGTCGGCGGGTTGGCGCTTATAATAAATTTCTAATTCTTAATCTCTCTTCGCCGTCACCGCCACCTTTGCACTTTTTTCTAATTGTGCAATTAGTGAGCTGTGATGGTGACAACTCATTCTGCATGAACCCTAGAGCTTGTCATTGATCAGCGAAAGGCCCGAGGAGATATTCCATTGATACGCATTAAACCATAATTTGTCGAGGGTTATATTATCCCTCCCCAATTTTCATTTCAAACATCGTCTTGAGCAAATAGAAACTCTTAATAACTTCTGGAAACAGTTCTGTCCAGACACAGTAAACACATTGGGGCATAATGGCCTAAGGTTCCACTATTCTAGGGCATATTATTACTATTCATCTCCCTCCGCCCAGGATCAAAAAA
>JASDQU010214470.1:0-18390 GCA_032191745.1 Picea mariana | reverse complement strand
CCTAAAGAGAAAAGGCTTACCTAGGTGTAGCTAAAGCTAGGCCTAGAGCTTCAATCTTCTCCCTATGACTTTCTTGGCAAAACGACTAGCTCACAAGGATAAGTCTAGGGCTGAAAAGTGTTGCTCAATACAAGGCTTTTCATAAAACCCTAGAAGTAAACCCTAGGTGTAACTTAATTAGGCCTAGGATCACTTCTTTCTTCAACTTAGCTCCCCATTGAGGTGACAGTGGGTGGGGAAGCTCCTGTTACGCCGGTTTCAAGCCCTTGGCCCTTTCCTACAAACCGTGCGATAACAGGATTGAAGAGTGGGGACTAGGTGGCCCACTTATTTTATTAATGAGATTACAATCTTTTTGGAAGAATGTTTGTGGTCCCTCATATGGGACAAGATCACTAAGCTTACAAGTTTTCAGAAGTTTATTGAAGAAGGATAGGTGCTCCCAGGTGTCTCGGAATGTCCAAATCCGCCAAATTTTGGCAAAGTATCCCCTTGTTTGATCACCAAACTGCAAAAAACAGCAAGGTACTTGTGCCAAAATGCTGCAAAACAACTATTAGAAGTTGCTTTCAAAAGAGTTTAGAGTTGCACAAAAAAATCTATAAAAAATTCTAAGTAAAACCTACACTAAATTAACAAAATGAAGCCTAATGTAACATGAAAAGAAAGCCTTTTCTTAGTAAGATTACTTGCTGTCCTAAAACAGAAGATGATATTACTAAGTTTGCTTAAATTTGGATTTTAAACACTTAAGAAAGAAAACTATCTTTAGCCTTATAAATTTTCCTTTCAAAACTAGCTAAATGATAGAAATTTGCAAGCTAGATCTACTTTATGAATAAATCTTTATTAAGTAAGATCTAAGCTATTTGTTTTTGACATGCAAAGAATGAATCCTTTAGATTTAACTTGAAATAAAACTCTTACTTTGCATGTATTTAAAGTAACCCAAAAAGTAAAGATTTAGAAATTGAGAAAGAGAGAAATGCTTTAAATGCTTGGAATCTTGGACAAATGGGGTCTTCTTGATGGATCAAAGAGAGACTATGTCTTCCTTAAGATCTTGAAAATGAGGCAAGTGCAACCAAGCCTAACCTCCTCTTCAAGTGTGAGAACTTGAAAACTTAGAGACTTCTTGCCACACAAATTGTTAATAGCATGATGCTACCTACAATAGATACTTTAAAAGAGCATGAACATTAACCAAAATGAACATGCAATATAAAGCTATCAAATGTAAATAAGCAATAAGATTATAAAGCAACCTAGCTCTTCTAATCTTACCCAACTAGGAGACAACTCCTCTTGGAGGGCACAAATTAACAACTAGAAGCAAAAGCACAAAAGCAAATTATACCTCACATTCTGCACAATGACATAGAAATTCCACACATGAAAATGGTACACCAATGTAGCCTCCAAAGCCTTTTGTATTCCAACTCAAAGAGATGATACAATAGCAAAATACAATCAGCAATTCTTCCAAGCTCCAATTAGCTTAAGCAATGGGGGAATGCTTTCATTTATAGGAGGGGCGCACTTCCCAAGGAGGGAGGGTGCACCACTTTGAGAGCATGGGCTTGCCAAGTGTGAGAGGTGGGGCTGCCACCTCTCTCCTAACTCATCTAAGCTGCCATATGTGAGATATGAAGAGGGGAGAGGGCACCACCTCTCAAGAGGTGGGCAGCCCTCTCTTGGAATGCGCCACCTGTCCTCAAGAGGGGTGCACTTCTCTTGGATGACATCTCTAAACTCAAGTAAACACTCTCTCAACTCACACATGCGTGCCAACCAGCCTTAGTTAACTCAAAGAAAGGGTGAATTGACTCAAAACATGTCCCCGACATATTTCCCAAAAAATAGTTTTGCTGATTATTTGTCTTTTTTGACTTTTTTGTGAGTAAAATTAATTTTAAGTGATTAAAAATCACTAATTTCACTCACAAAGTGGGTACTTAAGTAAAGTGGGTATTCTAAGTGTTAAAACGAATACCCCCAAGGCATATAATGCCTCCTAGTACCACTTTTTTAACTTATGATCTTTTTACAATTAAAATATCTTGTATTGTGGGAAATATTTTATTAATTGAAAACATTAAAAAAAATCATAGGGGGGACTTAGCACAATTTCCATATGACTCAATATTCATGACTAGCATGGTAATATATACATTAGACACTAGACTTATATTTTTCAAGATAAGGCCTTACCATCAATACATACTCGAGCTTTGGAGGAAATGAGTGAAAAAACTCAAAAATTATAACTCACTTAAAAATTAATGCAAGCAATGAATAATTAATAAGTAAAAAAAACACTCTAGAGTAATGTACTCATGATTTAGTCTTAGGAGGCTAATCCTTTTACAAATTCATCATGCCAGATTCATCTTATTACAATGCATGGGGAGATGGAAATGCGGTAAAGAGAAGAAGAAGAAAAAGTTGGCCATATTGACCAGCGCTGAACTCTGATTTTGAACACATCCATGTTCAATCTTTGGCAGCTCAACTGCAAGTCCATCCTAGTGCAACTTGGTGGGTAACAGGTAGGAAATAGAAGATTTCTTAGGATTGTGGAAAAGCTCATGCAAACAAGAAAGAAATCATTCCAAAAGGAAAAAGGGGTATAGTTGGCGTACATGCAAGGAACCGTTAATTTGGCATATCTCTTTTTTACCTTTTCCATAGGCCACTAGGGCGAGTTATGCTCGAGGAGTTGATTTTCTATATATACAGAGTTGAGAGACAAAGAGAGGGGGGTGAGACGGTATTCTTTCAGAGCAGATTGTAGCAGTGGCCACTCTTTACTCTTCCATCCTCCAGGCCTCACACCACTACCTCCACTGCAATCCATGGCAGTCTATCACCTGTGACTCACTATGATGCAATCAATTTCTTGATTAACATGTGATTTGGTCCACTTATGCTTCATTCTAGCTCCTTGAATCTCTTGGATGTCATTGGTTAATTTGTTTTGCAATGTTATGGTAGTTTAAGGTGCACTTATTTTGAATTTTCTTCACTTAAAGCACACATACACTTCATTCGTTTCCATTAATTTGTGGTTACAACTATCTTTTGGATCTGATCTCAACCACTATTATTTTATGTTCAGTTCATCCTCGCATTTCACTGCTTTTTGGCAGCTCAAGGGCGAGTTTTATTGTGTGCTAATCAATTGGAGTTTTATGCAGAAATCTTAGTTTGATAACAGCATACAACCCCTAGGTACTGTTAAAATTTAGGCAACCCAGGACCCAGCAATTACTTCCTAGCAAATCCTTGTTGTAATAAACTTATTAAGCAAATTTGTTGAATAAAAGCACGGCTGAGTTTTAACAATCTAAATAATTAAATCAGCGGAAGCAAACAAGAAAACCATAAACATTTGCACACGTAATTTTCTAAGTAAATACCCCTGGAAAAACCCCCAAGGGAAAACCAGTACCTTGTTGATTTTATTAAGATAAAATCTAGGCTCTCATCCTGGGATAATGGCCCACTTGAGGAATAATACAAAATAGCAAAATAGCCTAGCCTATCACACCTGGTTGCTACTCCTTTGCCCCCCCTTTGCTCCTTTCCTTGGACCCTGCCCCTGGACACTAGGATGGAAGTCCTTCTCCACCCAATCAATGAGATCTCCTATCTCACTCTGTGTGTGTCTCCTCCTCTCACCTAGGCTGCCTTTTATAATCTTGAATTTATCCTAAATCCAAAACCCTAGATCTCCAAAGTGATCAATGGTTGAGATTAGATCTCACCTTCACTTTATGATCTAATGGCTAGGATTTAATTTAGCTCACTAATGTCAAATACTTAGGCATTTAATTAAATTAAACTTGTTATCGCTCAGTTTGTAGGAGAGGTTTAGGTAGCTTGTAGTCAAGGCTCAAACTGGCGTAACAGGAGCTTCCCCACCCACTGCCACCCAGAATAGAAAGAGCTCCCCAATCGATGGGGAGCTCTTGTTACACCAGTTTGGGCCTTGACTTCAAGCTACCTAAACCTCTCCTACAAACTGAGCGATAACAAAACTCATATTAATTACAAAAAGGCATTCACTTTATTAATCACTTTATTAAAGTGAATCTCCTAAGTCTTGAGAGGCATTAAGGACGACTTCCACATGTTAGACATGTTATCGCACAAGTTGTAGGTTGGGAAAAGCCCAACCCAACCACCAATTGACGACAACTTAGAGAGCACCTACCCATTGTCACCTTAGGCAGTTGTTCCCGCCACTTTAGAGGTGAGGTAGTCACCTCAAGGGGGAAATCTCGGTGACCCTAGGGGGAAATGAGGTGGAAAATGATAAGTATGAATGGATGTCCCTAGAGGTCAATTCCAAATGGTAGGAAGAGCTTGGAAAAGAGTCTTGGGAAGGCTTAAGGGTTTCCAAGTGAGTTGAGTGACCTGCCGAGAGTAAAGTACCTGCCTAAGACACAATGAAAGCCAAGGATGCTTGTAATATGTTAGTTGAACAAGCAAGTTAAGATTGTTGTCCCTAATTGCAGAAAAAGTAAATGATATATATCAACTCATAAAAGATAGTAAAGGCTGCAAAATAAGTGCTAAAAGTATGATTGAATAAGCAAGAGACAAGCTAGTGAAGACTAGCTCAACTAAACAATGATAAAGCAATACTCTAGCACAAAAGCAAGGTTGAAAACAAAATCCCACTACAGTGATATTTATCAGCCTTATGGCTGTAGAAAACCAGGCTTTATAGCAGAAAAATCAGCCTATGAAAACTACTTCTAACTAGCTCAACAAGTGCGCTAGGGTTAGTAGATAGTTAGGGCAAAGTTAGGGGTTAGTCCTAGGGTTAGTTTAGGAGTTATTAGGGGTTAAAGGGTTAGATTTTTTGCAGCCTTATGGATGTAGGTTAGTTTTGTAACAGAAGCAAGAATTAATGGTTGAAAGGGGATGCCTCAACGAGGCTAGAGAGCCAAAGGCTCAAGGAGCAACTTCCAAAAGAGACAACTTCAAAACTTGAAAATTTCACATTTACCAAGGCAACAATTTATTTCTCCAATGCAACAAGTAATGACTAGTGTCTTTAATGATTGGGTTAATGGAGTCAAGAAAAGAATGAGCTAGAGGTACTACCTCCTTGGGCGTGTAAATCCTCTTCCTCCCCAAGGCAAGTATCCCTAGCTAGCGTTTAGACTAAGAGGGTGTATGCACTTATACTTCTCTTAGTAAACCCTTATTAAATCACCAATACTTAAGCATAAAATGATGGAGGCTAAGGTGGGGGTGTATGCCCTTATACTTCCCACCTAGCTCTAGTAAAACAACCTTGACTTGAATACAAATGATAATACAAAGTAAAAGCCTTACCAATTCAAGAAAAATGCTAAGATAAACCACCACAATAGCAAAACAATAGCCTTCCAAGGTTAGTGCATCACTTCCACCAACCAATAACTAAGAAAGTAGCCATACACAAGAGCACTAGAGAGAAACTAGCCAAAGATAGCGAAAATTTCAGTCCAATACTTCTCACAATGGGAGAGTTATGATTTTAAATGAGATCTTATGGTCTCTATTTATACAAAATGTCACTAACATAGTTTGTCCACATTAGCAAGGGTAAAACATAAGACAAGGGGTCCACAACCCTTATCTTACCCCTTGCAACCAAATAATATTAAACAATTCATCTTTAAATTCACTTTTACACAAAAAGAAACCCTAACTTAAGATGGCGTCACCCCTTTAGGGGACGTTTTGACACTAGGAGCAAATCGTTGGAGTTGGAGATGCATCATTAGGCCTCCAAAGGCCACATGTCAATCATCTAGGTCATCTTCTCATGGTCAAGGCCTTCCTCTCCTCAAAACATCCATGTGTCAATAAGCAATAACTTCAACACCAAACCCTAGCCCTCATAGGTGACGTCATGCCTCCAAAGGTGACGTTTTACCTCTCCTAGGCAAAACATTTGGCATGTGAGGGCTAGGTCATGTCTTCTAGGTTGTCTTCTAGGCCTCTGAAGGTATGTCTCTCTCATCCGGCATGCGGGCCCTTGGCATCCAACTTGTGGGCTTCAAGCCCCATGGAAAACCAAGCTAGGCTTGTTCCTCCAAAACTGTCCACCAACTAGGTCCTGCAAAGACAAATAGGCACGCCCTCCAAGGATCTCAAGTCAAAATATCATGATGAGTAAATCAAATCAATAAATGAGCCACCTAAGCATGTGCATCAAAGATTACCCTGTCAAACAAGTAAGTGCTCAAAGACATTATGTGACTTGTCGAGCTTGGATATGGGAGGGTTGACGAGGTGTCCTATTGGGTATATCCTTCCCCTAGTCAAGGAGTGTTTCCCAAATGATCCCTCTCTAAGCCATGTAAAGTGGATGAAGTGGTTAAGGGCCAAGACTCATTAGGCATGGAGCTCATGACATACAAGGGGTTGTAGTGTCTCATTCATGGGTGCCTTTGTAGAGAGTGTGTGGCACCTTCGTTTGCAATGCAATTTTTCCAAGCCCATCCTCTTGCCATTCTTTTGTTTCTTTCATGTTTTAAAGGATGCGTTGAAGGTCACTGTCCTGGCATGGTGTCCAGATAATGACAGTGTCACTCACAAATACATTGCGGAAATGAGAAGGTTGGCTCATGATGAGACCCCCTTTCTCTCAGTTGTGCCACTGAGAGCCACTACCCTAGCTTGGTGGCCAGATGATGGTAATGTCATATCCTAGATACCCATGATCATGATAGGCCGGCTCGTGATGAGACCTCCTATCCTCCAACTAATCCCCTAAGCATTCTATCATTTATTCTTGTGGGTTCCCCTTTTCTTACAAAAGCGTTTCATTGCTTTCTTGGGATATCCCTGGGCGAAGCATCTGGAAGGTTTATAAGTAGGCTTTTATCTTTTATCCAACAGCAATCCCTCTGGGCCTTCAGCCCCTTCATCCCATAGAATGAGGGACAACCCCTTCTTGGGTCAATACACCCTAAACTCCCAAGAGACAAGGAAATGGGGGTTTTAAGTGATGAAAAATGGTAAGTATGGTTGGGAATTGTACGATGGCTCTTCAAGGGAGTTCCTAGTAGAAAATCCACTCCTAAGGAAGACCACTTACTAGGGCACAATGTCAACCAGCAAGGTGAAACAGGGAAAAAGGCATAATGTCCAAGCATATGTCATGAAATCTAAAGCAGTCTAAGATACAACATACTCAAATGCCTCAAATATTGAAATGACACTCACCATAATACCTGACTTGTACCTCATGGAGCAAGGCCCAGTGCCTCTCGAAAGCTCATTGGTGTGGTGGATGCCATCTGAAAATCTTGACTACTGTGGTGGTGAGAAGGGCCTCTATCTGTGCAAGTGGATACTTCTGGTCATGTAGTCTCTCCGCACTCCATATCTGCAACCTAAGGGCCTCGAGATATAATCTCCTTAGTTATCCCACAAAATGGGGATAACAAGACACAAAACCGATGTGGAAGTACCTGTCTGATGTGACAAATATCAACAAGGACTATAATGCCCCTTTACAGATGGTCACTATGAGGGATGACTTAGTGGTCTATTTGATTCCCCTAGACCATAGACGATTAAGAAAGGGGATTAGTAGACTAATTATTTGATGTTATTGGGAGGAAAAAGCTAAGTTATAAAGTGACATTGAGTAATTAAAAAGTGACTTGAAGAACAAAGTAAATTAAACCTTATAAAGTCACTTTAATCACTTAAGTGAAGTAAAAAGATAAAAGGGTCATCCAAAAAGATAAAAGGGTCATCCAAAAAGGTAAAAGGGTCAGAAAAAAGGTAAAAGGGATAAAAGAAAGATGAGATCTCATTCTCTCATGATGTTTATGATTATTTGATTTGATTTGGAGAGCTCTTGGAGCCTTTGAGGGTTTGGAGCCTAGTAGAAAAAATCGTCGATTAATCGGCAAAAATCGTAAAAATCGTGAGTTTTAAGTGAGGTGATTTTTTGAAAAATGTAAATCACGATTTGAGTTTTTGAAAACATCGGCAATTTTTTCCAAAAAATCGTGACTTTTTGCAAAAACTCGGCTAGTCACGCCTAGGCCGCAAGTTAAAAAGCCTGATTCGGTTTTTTTTGGGTCATTTTGTTTTGCAGTTTGTGTGGAGCAGCAAGGGAAGAGGTGTGTGGAGGCAATCAAGCATATTTGACGTGTGCAAAGGAAGGGTAGTGAATTCATCCACAAAGTTTTAAGATTTTTGTGGTGAAGCAAGGTTCAAACTTCAACCAGTTGGATCTTTGAAATTTCCATCCACAACCTCCAAGCACAGGTATGTATGCCCTTCCCAATTTGTATGCTAATTGTTTCCATACACTCGCATGTTTTATTGCTTCTTTGTTTGCTTAGATTTAGTTGTTGTTGTTTTTTTTTATCATCTTGCCAATAATTTATAGAACAAACAAAACATAAGGGGTTTTTTGGAAAATTTCAATGGGGTATTTAGCTTGTTTTTCTAGTTTTTTAGCCACCTTGTTGATGCCATTTTTCATGGCTAACATTCTTCTTTGGAAGGCTGATTTTTTAAATTAATATGCTGCAATTTTTTTTTCAAGTGGGGTTTAATGTTTTTTTGTGTGTTTTTTTGCCCTAGATCCATTCCCATAGCACTAAGCAAACATGCCTAGGGCCTTAGATCCACTGTGGGAGTATGGTGAACCTGAAAATGGAACAAACCGAAATTCTTTAAATTGCAAATTATGTAGAGCACATATGACAGGAGGAGTATACATGTTGAAATACCATTTGGAAAAAATCTCGGGCCATGATGTTGGGCCTTGTCTAAATGTGAGCTCAGAGATTATGAGAGCTTCCCATGATTCAATTAATACAAAGGAAAGAAAGAAGGAAGAGGCAGCTGCAAGGAGAGCTGAAGTTGCAGCTTTTAAGACATATCAAAGTTCAAGGATATCTGCCAGTGCCACTGAGGGTAGTGGGAGGAGCTCCACAGCCACATATTCACCTGCTAGGAGGATCCCATCTTTCTTTGTTCCGAGAACTGGAGCTGGAGCACAACCATCAATTAAATCAATGGTTAAAAAAAGGGAGCAGTAAGAAGCAAGCAGGTTAATGGGGAGGTGTCTTTTCTGGAGTGACTTACCTCTCACCATCACCAGAAATAACCCATTTTGGTAGTCGATGTGTGATGCCAAGTTGGCGGAGTTCAATGAGAAGAAGGACATCAATGCCAAGTTGGCAGAGTTCAAGGAATCATGGGAAATCTCCGGGTGCACAGTGATATCTGATGGATGGACAAGTGGGAAGAGTAGGACCCTTCTCAATTTCTTGGTACATTGTCCTAAAGGTTCGATGTTCATAAAATTAGTTGATGCATCCACACATGTGAAAGATGCAACATTATTATGTGAGTTGTTGCATGGGTTCATCGAGGAGATTGGTGCACACCATGTGGTGCAAATTGCGACAGATAATGCAGCTAATTATGAGGCTGCTAGTAGGATGCTTATGGAGAGGCATAGCACTTTTTGGACTCCATGCGTTGCACACTGCATTGATTTGATGCTTGAGGATGTGGGGAAAATTCCTTCATCAAGGAGGTGATTGATCAGGCAAAGAGCATCCCTAAGTTCAAATATAACCATGGTTTTCTTCTCAACCTCATGAGGACACACACCAAATATAGAGTTGCGACGTCTGACAGCCACACATTTTGCGACACACTTCCTCACCCTCCAATCTTTGCTTCAATGTCAATATGAGTTGAAGCAAATGTTTGTTTCTGGTGAGTGGCGTGATTGCAGATATAGCAGGAGAGTGGATGGTAGAACCATTGCTAGATTGGTGTACAATGACTCCTTTTGGGAAGGAGTAGAAGAAATTTTCTTAGTTGTTGAACCTTTGGTAAAGGTTCTGAGATTGGTTGATAGCGATAAGCCCGTAATGGGCTATTTGTATGAGACCATGGATAAGGCCAAAGAATCTATCCGGGCTTATTATGAGGGAAAGGGTACCCCTGGGTACAACAAACAGACGATAATATGGCACTTGGTTGATAGTCGGTGGATCAAAATGCTCCATCAACCCATTCATGCAGCAGTGCTTTTCCTCAACCCTGCATTTTCCTACAAATACAACTTTGACTTTGATGGCGAGGTGATGGATGGCCTCTTTACTTGTCTTCAGAGGATAGTACTCGATGTTGGCACTCGCGATCAAATAAATCGCGAGATAGAGATGAATAGAGAATGTGATGGATTATTTGGCTTTGAAGATGCAGTCAGGCTAAGGACCACTTTGATGCCAAGTAAGTCATTACATTTTTAAAATTCAATTATGTATTTTAAATTTTAAAATTTAAATTTTTATTTGAAAGTTAATTATGTTCACTGTTTAAAACTTTAATGTTTTCTTTCTTTCTTATTTGTTGCAGATGTTTGGTGGAGGAACTATGGCACAAAAGCACCAAATTTATGAAAAGTTGCCATTATAATACTCATTCAAACCTGTAGCTCTTCGGGTTGTGAGCGCAATTGGAGTATTTTTTACAAAATACACTCCAAAAGACGCAACAGGTTAGAAGATAGAACTTTAACAAAGCAATTAGCCAATTACATTTATTGTAATTTAAATTTATAACCCTCAACACTCATTAAGTTTTTTTAATTTTATGACCCTCTTACAGGTTGCCATTCCCACTACAATCTCCAACATTGGATGAGGCAGATAGAGAAAGAGCCAGAAGTGGATGCCATTTCTTTGGACAATATTGATATATTGTCTAAATGGAGGGTGGAGGTTGAGGTGCCTCTCTTGGATGAGGCACCTGGATGGTTAGAGGAAGGGGAGCAAGAGCAGCAGCAAGAGAACGAGGAGGAGGAGCTTCATCCATACACCATAGAGGAAGATGTTCCAGCTGAAAATGAAACACCATCTTCTACACAGTCGGAGTAGCTAGTCCTCCATCCATCATTGATCGTCATATAGTTAATACACGACCAGGACCTTTTGCCTCTAGTTCAAGGCCTAGCAAACAACCCGTGATCTTTTCCCATAAAAGGGGGAGAGAGCATTGATATCATATAGCTAGTTGCTAGTTTTGGGACATATACATTATATATGTGATCATTGATGTCATTTTGTATTGGTTTCAGACTTTCAGTATCGACTTTGATGTATCAGTTTTTATTTGGCATCCACTATATCATATATATCAGTTCTTTCTCCATATTTATGTGCCTATATGTTTATATGATGTTGTTGCTTTATATATTGAAAAATGTTTAAAATTTTGAAAAAAATGAATAAATTACGTATTTTTTAATGTTTGTCGAGGTTTTCCGATTTTTTTCGATTTTTCCGACAAGATATTTTCAGGACCCTTGCCGATTTTTTGCCGATTCCGATGTTTTCTACTATGGTTTGGAGTAAACCCTGGTTTGGATTGGTTTCGGTGGTGAAAGATTCCACCCTAGCTAATCAGGTTTCGGTGGTGAGAGATCCACCCTAGCCATTAGTGGGGAAGACCATACAGGTTTTCTACTTGGTTTTCATTGTTGAAGAATAATTCCTTATTTGCAGCAGTTGTATGGCAAGAGGAGGCCGCACTCTTAGTAAGGGAGGCACATTTACTTGGTACAGGATGAGTTCTGAAGTAGAGGGCCGATTTCTATGGTAAGGATATTAAATAATTGAGTGTGGGTCGAATTCTTCAGTTTAGAGGCCGAGTTTTCCTTGTGGGGGGCGATTTTCCTCCAACAACAACTGATTTCTTCTTGGTAGAGGCCGCCATTCCATTTTGCAGGGTCATATTTCCTTGTTGGGCCGAATCCGTTGCTTGCTAGGTCGAATATATTGTTGAGGGGCTGAGTTTCTTTATGCTGGGCGAATATTCTTTGGAGTAGAGGTCGTGTGTCATTGTTAGGGGGCGTATTACCTTGGTTGGGCCAAGTTTCTTACTGTTGGGTAGAGTTCGATTTGTGGAGGGGCCCAGTCTTCTCTAGGAGGGCCATTTTTGGTTACAGCAGGCTGTACCATTTTTGTGGAGGTCATTCCTGTGTATAAGAGCCATAGTTTCATTGATGGAGATGATCTGGACCCCTTGATTAACCTGCACATGTAACAGGTCAGCTAAGGAATAAAATCAAATCTGTTTTAGTGATCTTACTGTTGTTTGGTTTAAGTTATTTTGATTTCCATCTTGTTGTTATCATTTGTATGCACTATGCACAATGTATTTGGTCTCAAACCCTTCTTTACCCATTGAACATTACATTGAAACACATAAACCAACAAACCTATAAAATAACAACATCAGTAAAGGGGTTTACAGGAGGCTGGAAAATGTTGATAAAGTGTTTGACAGAAGTTCCCTATCAACAATAAACATGCAGGAACAGAAGAGGACTTTTGCAGTGAGTTTGGGTGTCTAACAGTGTTTGACAAAAGCCCCAGTTCAGAAATAACTTAAGAACACTACAGCAAACAGAGGAGTTAGTACAGTGAGTTTGGGTATAATTAGCAAAGTGTTTGACGAAATTCCCAACCAGAAAACCACTAGGATATTGCAACAGCAAGCATTGATTTATACCAGCAGTATAGGAGGGGCATTACAGTGGTATCAGAGCAGTGTAACCTCCCAGCCTGTTGGTCTGAAATTCATGGTATCATTGAATGAAGATGAATGGGTCGATAGACTCTTTAATGCAGGAGGTAAACTTGAATACCTATTCCAGCCAAAAGATATTCTTCCCAGCACCTTGGAGGAAGTTGAGGGTTGTTTACATATGGTGAATCAGTCACCTTCTCAGGGAAAACAAGCAACCATGATTTCGGCAGCGTCTTCATTGGGTAAGCAAAAGTTGTCGAGAAACACCGATAAAGAGATAAGACTCATGGTCACTTCATGTTTGAGTGAAGTCATGAGAATCTCAGCACCTAAAGCTCCTTACGATGATAACATAATGAAAGAGATATTTCAGCTATTGGTGGATAGTGTCCAAGGACTGGATGATGTCACAGGTTCTCAATTTACTAAGAGGGTTGCCATACTTGAAACATTTGCAAAAATCAGATCTGGTAATATCATGATAGATATGGGGTTGAAACTTGAATGATCTAATTCTCAAAATGTTTCGTTAATTCTTTGCTACCATCAGAAAATATCATGCTAGCAATGTTATTACAGCCATGCATTCCATCATGACATTGATTGTTAGTGAAAGCGATGAAGTGCCCCAGTCACTTTATTCTATCTTATTGGCTAACAGGTTGAAGGGTGATCAAAAATCCTTATACGTGAAGCAGGTCCTAGCTGAAATGGTGATTGCTCAGTGTGAGGAGAAGTTGAAGCCTTTCTTAGCCCATGAGGAGCATGAGGAAGAAGAGGAATTCATATCAGAAATTTCTGATGGGGAAGATGCCTTGTCACACGAGGAATGTATAACAAAGACCCAGGATGACCTCTTAGACATGCATGCAACTTCTATTGATGAGTTGGTTCATGAGAGAAGAGACAAAACAGCAACCTTGATTGTAAGTTCAGTGCAATCTAATTAGAATTTTGCGACTATCGGGTTGCTTGATTACATTAGCGGAGTAGATGCAAATGATGACATTGTTGGGACCACTAATGCACTTTCAAAAGAAGAGCATGTTGAAGTCTTCAAGTCAACCTATGACGTTGGTTCAGATGGGTGTTGGTTTGATTTCCAAACAGAGCCTATGGAGAGGAATGTTCATGATAGTTTCGGTCTCTCTGATTGGGAGAGTGATTTGTTTGGAGGATCAAACACTCATGAGGTATGTTGCCACATTATACACGCCTCAGGTCACGTGGAAGAAATCTTCAATCCACTGGGTGTGTCCTTGGGGGCAAATCTCGAGTTGAGATACTGTCACTCAACAATCAACACCTCCATCTAGGCCAACTCCTAGCGAAGCCAAGGGGGGTGGTCCCTAAGAAAATAAACTAAGGCTAAGTAATCTATTGCACAAAATAGATCTAGGAGTTTAAAGAAAGCAAGAACAATACAAGTAAATATACTCTAGCAGCATATAATGACAACTATGAAGATCGCTTATGCTATATGTATTAAGCAAATCAAATACTTCAATATGAATGATAACAACTGATAACAAGAAATTGAAAGTACTTAAAAGTAAAAGTTGATAAGCAAAATGGAAATAAAGTGGACCAGTGCCAATAGTAAGATAGTTGTTGCAAGAATGAAAGATATATTGTGTGTGCTCTTGACAAATTTTATTATTAAGGTAATTGCTTGAATTAGTGGGTTTATTCGTGCAAACACCTGTGCATGTAGTTGCAAAAAGGAAATCTGATCTAAATGTTTGGCCCTCTAGAGATTATCCCTCAATTGGGTACAAAGAACAATGTCAGAGGTCCAACGAGGAGAGAACAAATCTCATTAGAGAGTATCCCCCTGACTTCACACACAAGTTCGTTGTAGGATCCCAAGTGAACAATAATGTCTATTGGATTGTCCTATTAAACTACTCCACACTGACCAATGCCCATTATGTATGGAACCCAAGATCGAGCAAGCTCGCAAGGGTCAAGAACATACTAGGGTTGCTGAGGGGATGGTTTATTTTCCAACTCGAAATTGCAGAAATGAAATTGCAAAAGGAAATCTATTCTAACCTAATCTAGGAAAATGAAATCTAACTACTGTTTTGCAGTGTTGTGGGTTTATTTTATCCTTTTAAATAAGCAAAATGAAACAATGACAGAAAAGATATCGATCCCCCCTGGGGGATTGAAACTGGGCATTGAGTAGCCCACTGATTTAATTAATGATTTGCAATCTCTTTTTTGGGAATGTTTGTGATCCTTTATAGAAAAAGGATCAACAAGCTTACAAGTTTCAAAAATTTATTATGAATAGAGGAAAGTTGTTTCCAGAGGTCCTAGATGTTCCAAATCCTCCAAAATTGGGTAGAGTCTCCTCCTATCTGCTCACTAAACCTACAAAAACAGCAAGTAAAGAGTAATGAAGATGCCCAAAATGGTTGTGGGCAACTTGCAAAAGAGTGTTAGAATTGTACAAAAATTTATCAAATAAAACCTATGATAAATTTGTGAAATTTCTAAAACCCAGCAAAATGAACCAATATTTCCAACAATATTTCACTCAGAAATTATTTTCTCCTTTTAATTTAAATTTCTGGAATTGTTCTTTAGTGGCTACATCTAGGTTTCTTCACAAAATTTTAAATGCACAGCAGAAAATAAATCTGATCAACAATGAAGAATATAACATCAATCACAACCATGAGCGACACAAATATTTTGGGTAACTAACCCCGGGAAAACCCCAATATGGGAAAACCCGTTCTTTTGTTTGTGGATTTTTATTATGCAACAGAAAGAATACAGAGATCTCTTACTGTACAGATCGATTTCTCCAAATGACTGAGCAAAACCCTAGTACAAACCCTCTCAACAAATCGTACGGCCCTATGTCAAATTAGCAAGCCAAACCCCGCACTGAAAAGCTCATGCGTAAGCCTCTGCGTCACCTGTATAGTGTCATACGACTGCCTGCGTCAGCTTTGCATCACTATACGACGGCTCTACAAATCTAAAGTGTACGGGCTCTGCCAAATGCTGAGATGAGGTTGATCCACCTATGAAAAATCTCCTCCGTCCTCTATGTAAACTTCCTCCAACAAACCCTTGAGCAATCTTCTTCACTCTCCTGAAAATCGCCCTCTCTCAAGTGAAAATACTCCCAACCACCAAGTCGACTTTTTTTTCTCTATTGAGCAAGCGAAAACCCTATCTCCAACATGATTAAGGGATGAGATCAACCTTCATCCTCACAATGAGATGGATGGCCAGGATTAAAAGACCATCAATTAAATTATTTTCAATTTTAACTTTATAAAAAAAGTACTCAATAAGTCAACATTAAAATATAACACATTTAAGTGACTTTTTTCTAAGTAAACTTTAGGAAAGATATTAATACATCAACTTGGCTAAGTTTCATTGTCCTCTACCATGCTAGGACGCCACACATGGAAGAAGACCTTATGAGTTACTCTTCTCAACAAAATTAACAAACTAGAGACTAAGAAAGCAAGATAATGGCAAGCCTTCTTAGTAATTTTACTTGCTGTCCTAAAACAGCAAGTAAAATGGCACTAAGATTGCCAAATKTATATTTAAAGCACTTCAGATATGAAACACCCTTTAGCCTTGAAAGATTTAAATGAAAACTTGCTAAAAGATGAGCCTTTTGCATGCAAGATCTACTTAAAATTTTGACCTAAGCTTTGGATCTATACATGTATGCTTTGCATAAATAACAATCTATTTAGAATTTGCAAATGAGCCTATGATCTTTATGTATGCAAGTAAAAGTAACTGAAAAAAGATGTAGATTTTCTTTGAGAATGAGAAAAGAAGAAGCTTGTAGCTTGGAATCCTTGGGCAATGGAGTTTTCTCGATGGAACAAGAACTATGTCTTTCTATAAATCTTGAAGTATGAGGAAGATGCAACCTAGCTCAACCTCCTCTTCAAGTATGAAAACCTGCAAACTTTGAAATTCCTTGCAAAGAAAAATTGTTAAAAGTTTGGTGCCACATACAAAAGAAGCTTAGAAAGCATGAGAATTAACCAAAATAGACATGCAATTTAAAGAGATCTAATGTAAGTGGACAATAAGATTATGAAGCAACCTAGCTTTTCTAATCTTATCCTATTAGGAGGCAACTCTGTTTCGAAGGCAAAATTTCACCAATTATAATGCAAAAAATTACAAGAAAGATTATACCTCATATTTAGCACATTGACATGGCAAATCCACACATGAAGAGCATTACATCAATCTAGCCTCCAAAGCCTTTTATTCCAAATGAAATGATAGTACAATAGAAACAATACCACAAGTGTTTTCTCCCCAAGCTCCAACTAACTTGATAAAGGGAGAGAGGGCTTCATTATATAGCAAGGGGGGTGCACTTCCCAAGGAGGGAGGGCGCACCACTTGGAGAGCAAACGAGAGACAAGGGTGAGTGGTTAGGCTGCCACCTCTCTCCTAACTCCAACAACTCACCACATGTCAGAGATGGAAGGTGAGAGAGGTCGCCACCTCTCAAGAAGTAGGCACCTCTCTCCAAGAGTGTGCCACCTCTTGAGAGGGGGGCGCACCTCTCCCTTGGGAAAAGCCTCCAACTCATGACCACACTCAAACAACTCACCCATAACTCTTTCTCAAGTGCCAACAAGGCTTAGTGAACCGATAGAGAGGGTGAGTTAACTCGAAACATGTCCTCGACATGTTTCCCAAAAAATAGCACTACTGATTTTTTGTCTTTTTTATGTCTTTTATTTCCCTTTTGTGAGAGAAATTGACTTTTAATGATTAAAAATCATTATTTTCACCCACAAAGGGGGTACATAAGTAAAGTGGGTATTCTAAGCAAGAAAATGAATACCCACAAGGTATATGATGTCTCCTAGTACCACTTATTTGACTTATACATAAATTACAATTAAAATATCTCTTTTTGTGGGAAATTTTTTATTTGTTGAAAACATTAAAAAATCCTAGGGGGGACTTAGCGCATTTCCATAAGACTCAAAAGTGATGATTAGCATGGTAATATACATTAGACAATAGACTTAGACAACCTACTAAGGCCTAGCCACTAGGACATGTAGATTTTCAGGTCCTATCAAGCTTGTAAACTGGGTCTGTCTTTGACCACGGATTGACTCTAAGTTTCAACTGTTATGTAAGGTATTTGTTGTTGTTTTAAGATAGCCAACAATCCAAGAACTTCTTGCTGATTTGTCACAGTTGCACTTCCAATTTTAGGTGCTCTAGCATGTAGTTTTAGTAACCAGAAGTTAGCACATGCATACTAAAATAAGTACAACACACATAAAGATCTTTACAGCTGAAAATGAACAGATCTAAAAGACTAGCACATGCATTTTTGTACACAGGTATTTTTGGTCAACATGACCCTGGATAAAACCCCCGCGAGGGAAAACCAGTTTGGGATATCTGTCTATATAATGATGATTAAAGCAAGAGATACAACAAGTAATGAAATACAATGGAACTTGTATACATAGCAGGCTCCTCACGAGCCTTGCCACAAGAACCATAGAAAGAAGTGCCCAAACTGTGGTGCGCCCTCTCCCTTTGTTGCCCTCTGTATTGAACTGAAGCGCCCTAGCTCATCAGTAACCCAATGAAGAAATCCCTCCACAGGAATGTCCTCTCATGTGCTACCTCTCCACTGAAACTGTCAGAGATCGAATCCTCCAAGCAGATCTGCTACCAGGTAGCTACCAGTCCTCTCAACATGTGTGCCCTCCTCCTAGCAGAAATGATCACCAGAAATAAACTAAGCTATAAACTGAATGTCTCTCTCCA
>JASDQU010214468.1:7925-18318 GCA_032191745.1 Picea mariana | reverse complement strand
AGAATATAACACATACCCAACATTTATATCCTAAGGAATCTTATGATTCCTGGGAAGATCCTGAAGTTCCTGTAAAGACGATCTATCAAAGTACCACAAACTGTTGTTATTGCACCTACCTCATTATGTTTCCATATGATGATGATGTTGTTATATCAGCCTTGTGTTGATGATGTTGTTGTTCCAGCCTCGTGTTGTTGTTGATGATGTTGTATCATACTTGTGTTGATTGTTGATGATGTTGTATCAGCCTCATGTTGTTGATTATGTTGTATCAGCCTTGTGTTGTTGATGATTTTGTTGTATTAGCTTCAGGTTGTTGATAATGGTCTACCAGCCTCAGGTTGGTGATTTTGTTTCTTTAGTGTTATACTAATTGATGTTGATATTTCAACTTCATACAAATGATGATGATGATGTTACTCCAGCTCCATGCTGTGAACGATGATGTTATTGATGATGAGAAAAACTTCCGATGATTTGTAGATATTCCAGTCAATGTTCCAGATGTTGATGATGTTGTTGCCTCTCTCTTTCTCCTGATGATGTTGTAGTGGGTTATGTCAGTAGAATACCCTTATCGTTAAGGGGGAGTGTTGAAATATTCTAACTTCGAAGAATATTATAATCATAATTGAGTTCTTATCTTATAGACCAAATCCCCTTTTGTAGATTGGTAAAACCATATTTGTATGGTGGTATTTGAGAATTTGGCCCCTAGGGTTTAATAAAGTGGTTTTAACCACTATTGGGAGAATTTGTCCCTACCTGATGAAGAGACATAACCCTAACGCCTCCTCAACTAGTATTTATAAGTGAGGAGGACACCTCATTTGTTCACTTACTCACTCACACTTCTAGTACATATGTTTTAAAGGAAGTTGTAGTTGCAAGAAGGAGAAGAGAGGCGTGTGCTCAATCTTGGTTTATTCTTGGTGGTTTGGTCTTTAGTTTTGGCATTGTATTGAAAATCTATTATTGAGGAAGTTTTTTGGGGGTTTTCTCCCACATGAGGGTTTCCCATGATAAAATGTTGTGTACCTTGTGATTGTGTTTCTTTCAGTGATCCTACTTATGCTGGTATGCTCTAGTAAATTGAAAAGAACTTAATAACAGCTCTATATTTAACACCAACATCCATGAGTCCTATGAGTCAACAAGTGTTTATGTGTTGTTATTGATTTTTATGTATGTTAGGAATTATAATAAGACGAGTTAGAGTTTTTATAGTACTTGCAATATATGAAGAGAATCCACACTTTGTTTAAAAGGCATATGTAGCTTGTAACTTATGTAATTTCTCTTGTTGATAATATATTATTTCATTTCAATCTTTTGCATATGTTTTTAGCAACTTTTAATATTTTCACATGATATTAAAGTGAGGTTGGTTGTGATCTTCTTATAAAGAGAAACCAAATTATCGGAGTTCACATATGCAAAAATTGTATTGAGTGTATAAATATACATAGAGAATTTGAGTTCTATCATCGGTAATGATTCCTTAAGTTTGATGTTTATATGGTTGTTGTTATTCGTTACAACTTATCAGTTGTTGTTGAAGACTTATATGTGATGGCCATTTTAGTTGAGATCGTTGTTGTTCATTTTCAATCATATTATTATTTGCAAATGTTGTTGGTGTTTTGTTGACTTGTGATGAAAAGTTTAATACAACGCATTTATGTTCAAAACTAATTAATCCTTTATTTGCCCATATAGTTGGTTCGTTCCTTTGTCTAGATAATCTTAGTAATAGTGAATGGTACAAATGAAATGCCAATGGACTAGAATGGAATAGACTTGCTTATTTATCAGTTGGAGATATAATAAAAGAAAGAATTAGTGAACCACCCCCTTATGACTCAATATATCTACTTGCTTCTATTGACTACTACCTCATCTACTACTTATATTTATATTTAAGAGTATAAGCAAAATGCCAATGTACTAGACTTACTTAGTACTACTTATATTTATATTTACTTATATCTACTACTTATATTTAAGAGTACAAGCAAAATGCCAATGTACTAAACTTACTTATTTATCAATTAGAAATGTCAATAAAGGAGGGATCAATGGACCACCCTCTTATGACTCGGTATATCTTCGTGTTTCTCTCAGTTACTACCTCATCTTCTACTTTGATTTATACTACCTCATCTACTACTTATATTTATGGTTGTATTTATGCTACCTCATCTACTTATTTATGGCAATATTCATTTATGGACATGTTCCTTGTCCGATCAACTTTGTACTTTCTCATCCTAGTTGTTGTTGAGTTGTCGAGGAGGGGGTCATCAAAGAAATAAGTGGTTTTCATTATGCCTCCACTAAACAATGTAAAGTGGTGGGTGTGGATTTGGTGGGTGAGTGCAAGACCAATGAATTGGACGAAGATGGATCATTATAGTGTATTAATGGTTGTCTAAGGACAATCTAGGTTCTTTGACATGCCTATGAGAGGTATTTGAGGTGGGCCATTTGTCAAGTTAGTAAACTCTTCGATGTAAGGAGTGTGTTGGAAATAATATCCAACATCTATGTTTTACATTAGTCAACAAGTGTTCATGTGATGTCATTATTATGCCGTAGGCTAAACGTTCTACGAAATGATGATTTTTTCCGAGGACATTTGCCTTAAATCCGACGAGAAATTGTTAGATTCATAGATTTGAGTGGTTATTTGTGTATAATCCGAGTGCCCCAGGGGTTTTTCAACATGATAAATCCATTTATGCATTCAGAAATGGATTTTGAACAACAAAAAATAGTGATTGGTGTAAATTTATATCGTAGGATTATGGCAAAAAATGACATTTCGTAGAACAGTTAGACAACGCATCTACCTCCAGCAAGTATATAGTGATCGGTTGCAAGTATATAGCGTAGGTAAATTTTTCCTAATACATGAAGAGTTTTGATAATGTTTAACATAAATTTTATATTTAATTTAATTTTTGAAAAATAAAAAATAAAATTTTAAATTTTAAAATTGATTTTTTTTTCCAAGTTTGTACGAAACGTCGATTTGGGAACGACGATATGATATATTAAAAAGGATATTTTAGATTACAATGTATCGAGATAATAATACATTTTAAATTTTATTTCAATAAAATTGAAGGTCATTCCAAGAATGTTGCTCCTATTGGAACAACTAAAATATCAAAATCATTGATTTAATTTGTGCTAAGAAACTTTAATATGCATAAAGATTCCATTAGAAATGAGAAAAAAAATACATGTATAAAATTTTAACATTTTTTTTTAAATTAAACTTTACATATAAAAACTTTAAACATCTTTGTAAATTTGAAGCATTATTCTTGTTTTGATTGGAAAAAGCTAAATAGTAATACTCTCTCTTAATATGAAAATAGTAAGTACAATAAAAGGCAATGATATGGTTGGTTGATAGCAACAACAAATTGGAGCAAATGTTTTCCATGGATAGGGTATTGATTTATTCCAATTTCATGTTTAGTATTATCAAGCTTTTTTATTTATACAATTTTTGAAATAATATTTACGTGTAGTTTTGCCTTTGTTTTATAGAGACGTTTTGAATAAATATAATAAAAATATTTGTAATAAATTATGTGTTTTTAATAATGGAATAAAATTATTTACATTTTAATTTAATAATATCTAAAATTGTTACTTATTAATACAAAAATATAATTTTAATTTAAAGCTCTCTATTTTGGAAACATGTTCCCAAGCCTCCATTTCCTTGATGTTGAAGCTCCCAAAAAGCTCCCAAGTTCCCAAAACTGTTCTTGTCCAATTGGGGACGTTTAGTACCCATTCCCAAGATCCCAGAACTTTGGGAACGAGTTTCAAAGAGAGACGTTAACTTCCACATTAATCAATCTTTTAATTAAAAATATGCTATGTGCGAGTGAGATTTAGCGATAGAAGAATATTCTTATTGTGTCCACAAATCAAAGGTCGAGCTTAACACAAATAACCCTCGTGCATGTCATTCTGCGTCAGTTAATCATCAAGGCGCCTAATTAAAACAGATTATTCATTAACATGGATAACATGCTTGCCACATATAAGCTATGGTGGGCAGAAATATGTCAGGGTAAGAATGCGTAAGATGTTATCTCCTCTACGCGTTCATCAACCACGAGTTAAGTGGCTCGACTACTTACATGCAGTATGTGTGTGTATTGGTGTTTAATGGCAATGCGCATTGGTGTTTAAAGGTTGACTTGACTCACATGCATGAAGTTTTGAAGAGCAATATCCAACCTGATACGCAACATTGAATGTTACGGCAGGTGGATTATAAGTCGTCGGATCTGAAAGCAATTTAGACCCGACGATTTATAATCCACCTGTCGCATCATTCAATGTTGAGTAGTAGGTTGGATATAGGTCGCCGTGAAGTCTTAATGTATTTAATGGCCTCGATCCTCACCCTCTTCGACGATGGATTGTATTTGATCCTCACCCTATTCGATGATAGATTGTATTCAAGGTTATCTCTTCTCAACCAGAGATCTTCGATCTAAGAACATGAAATCATCTAGTACGGAAGTGTGTTCCAATTCGTCCATGTCCTTCCCTATTCCGCCCATCTTTTTTAGATAATTCGAGAATCCTGAAACAAAAAATGATCGATGGGTGGTTCAGTTTATGTTGTGTAGTGACAGTACCATCGACCACCTCATCTCTCTAAGGGAGATGTTGGTTGGTGAATTTGTGGAGGTTCTCAGATTGTTTGTATCGTCTTTGTTACTAATATCAATGGCGAACATAAACCACCAACAAGACAAAGGAGAAACTTTCTTTTTTCGTCATTTGGATAAGGAGGGAGCATTTATTCTTCTTTAATGGATAAACTACTAGGAGTTATCTCCCTCTTTTAATGAGATTGTAACCGATTACAAATGGCTGAAAACAAGTAGGGGTTTCAAATCTCCAACTAAATTTGTCATTCATGAATTCAAAAATGCTCATAGGAGTGGTCATTGAGGTTGGAGAAGGATACCACGTTATTGTTTATAACCATATTCAAATGCATACATATTTCAAAGCCATAACAAGGTTGTGTAAATATCTCCAGGCTTCAAAATAGGAGCCTTATGGAAGTGGGGTTTTACCAATTTTATTGTTCTCACAAACTAAATTAGCATTCAGAAATTTTCTTTAGCATCAATGAATTTACATTTGGGCTTGTTTGGATTCTTCTCATAATGAAATTAGCATCAATTTGGGTTTGTTTTGACTCTAAAGTCATGAATTCATAAACTAAATTAGCGGCAATAAATTTGCATTTGGGTTTGTTTCGGTTCTTCTTATCAACAAATTTGTGTTTGGGTTTGTTTTGATTATGAACTCATAAGTTGAATTAGCAACAATAAGGTTGCATTTTTTCATCAATGGAACTATTCACAGTGGATGATATCAAGCAAGGAATAAAGAAGCTAGCAAGCGGCAAAGCAGGGGACATAGATAGGCTTCAAGCTAAATTTTTAAAGTGGGGGGTTGAGCTCCTTACACCTCACATAAAATGAATTTCCAATGGGGTCATCCAGGATGAATTTTCAGGAGAATGGACCACAAGTGTGGTCATTCCTCTCTTTAAGAATGGAGATATCAATAACCCTTCCAACTACCACACTATTATGGTCAACCCCCTCATGGAAAATATTTTGGGGAGCATGATAGAGAAAAGAATCAACAATTGGGCAGAAGATGAGGGAAAAGGGGAAAAAGGGCAGGTAGGTTTTAGACTTAGGCATTCTACCATTGATCATTGTGTCACCCTTAGACATTTTATAGAGAAAATCCAGGACAAAAAAGGTGAGACAACCTATTGTTGTTTTGTGGACTTTAAGAAATCCTTTGACAGAGTGCCTAGAGACAAACTATGGAACATAATGGAAGAGTTGGGTATCCCAAATGGATATAGAGCAGAAAATCACAGACTTTATGAGAAGGTTAGAGATAAAATCAGAACAAGTGAAGGAATGTTTGAACTTTTTGGTAGTGATATTGGTGTTAAATGGGGATGTCCTCTATCTCCCACTTTGTTTGGTTTATACATTGAAAAGTTGGAAGTCTAGTTGAGTAGGACAGATGGAGAGGGTGTCCATCTAGCAGGGTATGTGGTGAAGCTACTTTTATATGTGGATGATCTTGTTCTAATTTCAAAAACAACGCATGGATTAAGAGAACATCTAAAGGCCTTATAAGACTTTTTTCAAGAGGTAGAGATGCAATTGAACATTACCAGAACCAAAATCATGATCTTTTCTTTAAACAAAAAAGACAAACCAATTGTCTTTATTTTCGAAGGCAATCCATTGGAGATAGTGAAAGCATACAAATATCTTGGGATTGACTTCCACTATAAGCTCAATTGGGAGACATGTAGGGAGAAAACGATACAGGGAGGGTGGAGAGCCTCATACTTACTCCAAAACAAGTGCATAAAAACAAAACTTTGGGATTGGAAAACCAAAAAAACCTTTTTGGTTTGCTGGTTACGCCAGTTGTTCTCTATGGTTGTGAAATATGGGGAAACGACATGTCAACTTACATATGGAGACAACCAGAAATAATTCAAAAGCAATTAATTACTAGCAATCTCAAAGTTAAAGCCACAGTGTCGTATGAAATTATTTTAGCTGAAACATGTAATTTTCCGTTGGAGGCGACAACGATAATCAAATTAATAAGCTATTTAATGAAGGTGGAAAACATTGATAACCAACACTGGCCCAAATTAGCTATGGAGGAGGAGTTAGACCATATGAAGAAAAAATGGATGAAGCAAAATAAAAAGTGGTTGAGTAAGTGGAATATCAAGCTGCATGAATGTCCTAACATCAAGGAAGAAATAAAAAAGTTTGTGAATGAAAAATTTAGGACTGTCATATGGACCAATCATAGTGGACGTAAAAAATCATACTACATCAAGGAGTTTAACCCAAATTGTGATCATAGCGAGAAAACATATTTAGGGGCAGCTATTAAAGGAAAAGAAAGGTTGTTAGTCACACAGATGAGGACAGGTTCACATCACCTTAGATGTGATACAGGTAGGTGGAGGGTACCCAACAAAGTTTGGGAGGAGAGAACTTGCATATTCTTCAATAAGGGTGTGGTGGAGACAAAGTGGCACTTTGTAATGGAATCTTTAGTCTACGAGGATATTTGCAATCAGTATGAAAACAACTTAAAGGTTGACAACATGCACCAGCTATTTCACGAGGACAAGATCAACCAGATTGTTAGTCTTCTAGTCAAGATTCATAGAAGAAGATTCGACATTGAAAAGAATGTAAAGATGAGTTAGGGTTGTTATTCGCTTGGTCCCTTAGGTTGTTCAACCTCATGAACATCATTAAAATCAATCAATCTCAAAACAAACCCAAAAAACTTGTAACAACACACTTTTTTATTTATTTTAATACCTGCCTTGCCTTCTCCATGTTATATAATATATGTAGCATGATAACATGACAAATTCTTTGAATTTTGATTAATTTTTTTGAGTTTGCAATGTTTTTTATATATTAAAATGAATTTTCAACTAAATAAAAAAAAATTGAAATTTAATATTTATAAATGATGGAGTATTAAAATTTCTAATTTATAATTAATTTTGAAATTTAATATTTATAATTGATCGGGTACTATGATTTTTAATTTTTAATTGTAGTATTATGATTTAACAAAATTCTCTTGAAAAATATTTGTAAAATAAAAATAATTTAAATATAAAAATATCTAAAATATTCTATAATTTATGTTTAATGTAGTTAGTTTCTTTACTTAATTTAATATATATTTAAATTAATTACGAAAACAATTTATAATTTTTGGTTTTTTATTTATAGATAAATAATTTTTTCTTATATACTCTATTCACATAAATAACATAACAAGTCTCTAAATTAAAGATTCAAGTTGTTATACTACATATGTAAATCATGGTTATCTCACATAAGTTCCAAATTAATGATTAGAACTGATATGTTAAACATTTGAATGATGTGGTATTGTGTTAATTTTAATGTTTGTAAATGGATTATGTGTTCAATTAGTTAGCCCGTCTCTAAAAACTACAACAAATGGGTCGTCAATCTTTTAACAACCAACTTATCACCTCACTTCATTTGGAATATTATATAAGCAAATAATTATATTAACAAGTAAATAAATTCAATATTTTTGAGGAAATTTATTTTTTTAATTTGATAAAAATATTTGTGAAAAAATATTAAACATTTGAATGATGTGGTATTGTGTTAATTTTAATGTTTGTAAATGGATTATGTGTTCAATTAGTTAGCCCGTCTCTAAAAACTACAACAAATGGGTCGTCAATCTTTTAACAACCAACTTATCACCTCACTTCATTTGGATATTATATAAGCAAATAATTATATTAACAAGTAAATAAATTCAATATTTTTAAGGAAATTTATTTTTTTAATTTGATAAAAATATTTGTGAAAAAATAAATTTTATAATTTTTTATTATGTATTTTTTTTAATATTAATACATATATTATTATTATTATATATATATATATATATATATATATATATATATAAACTTTTGTAATATATAAATAATATATTATTACAAGTTTCAAATGTTTTATGAATTTTTTACTTTAAATTACATGCAAATATTATTTTAAAATATTTCTAAAATACAAAATATGAACGGTTTTGTTACTGATTTCACTTGTTTTAAACATATCTTAAGATGAATGGAACAAATGTTGGAGTTACTCTATTTTAAATGTTTGCTCTCAAGATTTACCACAATACAATAAGTTTGAGCTTAATTTTGTGAAAAGGTCTAAAGATAAATATAAAGATGTTTTTTAAATGATGAATTTGAATTTTTTTTAATTATAAAGATGCATATGTTGATGATAGAAAAAAATATTATTTATTAGACTATTTTGTGTGTCAAATCAAATTGATTTTTAACCATTTTCAATGAAATGGGATAATAAAACAATGCCACAACAATGTGATACCACGTAAATTCTAAAGTAAGTGTAATCATATTTGATTCATGTTTTTAATTATGTGATAAGCATATACAATTATGTAATGATAGAATTGAAGGCTCACACTTCATTGTTTTGGCCTTAAAATTGTAATTGTTTTGGACTTTAAATTGTAGTTAATTCAATCATTTTTAATGTTTTCTTATGTGGACATAATTAAAATAGAATGTTTTCGATCTACTAAGCAGTTCTAAGAAATTTTAGTTTTTTTATCACCACCACGTTGTCTATGCCATGGATTCAAATCTAAGAGGGGGTCATCCTTCCCCACCTGATGCCAATGTGGCTACTTTACATGCCCTCATTGCTTTTTTAGGGAAATCAATCTAAGAATAGTAGCCATCTCGCTTTGTGAAAAAGATGGACCAAATTCACAAAGTAAATCCTGTCATTTGCATCCTCCCGGCACATGGCCTAAAGAGGGCTCATTGACCAATTTACTAGTATATGGCCCTCACCCAAATCAATGAACATTTGGATGCAACAAAACTAGATGACCATGATGAAATGGAAGCTCACTTACTACTTCTATGGAAGAGGGTTTTATGCCTTCCTATTCAAAAACAAAGAAGATCAAGATCTCATCTTCTGAAATGGATCATATTTCTTCAGAACAAGGGGAATGTATCTCAATCGTTGGAATCCATATTTTGATCCCAATATTAACGTTCCATTGGTTTTTCCTATATGGGTTCGTTTTCCCCATTTTCCCTTACATTGGTGGAATGAAAACTCTATGAGATGCATTAGAAATAAACTAGGGAAATATATCATTAAATATGAATCGAAGGTTGGCATGTTTTCCTACATCGAGATATGTGTTGAAGTAGATCTAGAAAAAGGTCTTCTACAAGCTATTTTACTCACCTTGGATAATTGGAAGCATGTCCAAAAGATACACTTTGAGAAGCTATCATTTAAGTGCAAATCTTGTCATGAATATTGATACTTCACCAAAGACTGCAAGAAGATCAATCCCAAATTCAAACAATGGTACATATGGAAGAACAATGGAAAATGGTAAAGAAAAAATTGTGATCAAATCTTATTTCCCCCTCTGGCACAAGTTCAGTGGCTCCTTTGGCTTCAAGAGAAGCACTCCATCCTAGCACAACTCAAACAACCTCATCGAGTTCTCATCAAGTAGCTCCTTCAACCACAAAGCATGCAATCTCCACATGCATCAACACTGAGGTTTCCAAACCAATCATCTCAACAAATAGGTTTGAGATCCTCTCCTGGCAAGAGATAGTGGCCTCGATTGAAATTATGGCTACACCTATAATAGCTCCTCAATTATTCATGCAACCCATTTATTCATAATCACAAGTGGA
>JASDQU010214467.1:3756-16985 GCA_032191745.1 Picea mariana | reverse complement strand
TTTTTTTACAGATTTTTTTTTCCGAAACAGATTTGACATTTCTTTTACAAAAGAAATTGACACGCAGCGATGTTAGTAACTTGGGAAGAATCATAATATCTAAGGTATGTATTCAGTATCTCACTTTAATTATTTATATATATATTTTTATTGTTAAGTGTTTATCATTAAAAAACCTTCTATTTTGCTCTAACACTTTATGGAGATAAACTATTTAAAACATTTTTCTTTTTCTTTATTAATAAATTTTTTAATTTTGATAAAAAAATCATTTTCATTATTTTATTCAAATTTTAATTTCATTAGTTAAATGCAGTTTACTAAAATTCAACATTCAATGAGTGAGTGTACACTTAAAATTTGAATAAACCTATAAAGAGATAAGTCCAAAATATGACAAAAGGTAGTTTCATTTCTTTCCCTCCAAAATTATTTACGGGTATGGTTGACATCGACATCTTGGATCCTATTGGTTCTTTTAATGTTCATGTTGATAGCATATTTTTTGTTTTAAGGTGGAAATTGTCTTATCTCTTGGATTCATTGAATGACCATCAAGATGTTTTAGGAAGCAAGGTCCTTTGACTGCAACCAATGCTTCAAAATATTTCCTTCTTCATTACACTTGGGATGGAAATTGTACATGTGAGGTTGCCTAATAATAAAAGAAATTTGCAGGWTCGAGTCATTGTCTTTTTTGTTGTCATCCAAACTATGCTTGAGTTTTCCCTTGGMCTTGGTGGTGTCTATGTCCCTTTTTTTCTTCTCTTTCACCATTGATGTTTCTCAACATTGATACACTTATTTGCTTGATATTGTTTCTATGTGTCTGAATAACTCTCATGTCCTCACCATAGGGATTCAAAATTTGGCCATTGCCCCATTTCACCTATTGCTAGAGAGTGGTGAGAAATGAGGGGATCACTAAATCTTAGGTGTTACTACTCAAACTCTCACCCAATGTGTTAAAGTCTCAATACACAAGGTGAAGAATGAAGGGAAACTTCGAGAGATTATCCAGTGCCACCTCAATGACCATCTCCTACTCTTTAGGTCGATTCTTCTCCAACTAAAAGGGGGGTCCCTAAATAATTCTCTAAATATGATGAGGATGATAACAAAATATGGTACTTCGACTCAGTGAGGAAAATATGAAACTTTATTTTGTAGATATTCATATTTTATGGACAATAAATAAATATTATTTAGCTTGGGAGATGAGATTGGATTTATGGATTTTAGAGATAATTTCCATATCTATCAATTGCAAAAAGGAAGATCCGCTTTGCTTAAATGGGAAGAATTCTTAATTATTATTTTTACTTTTATTTCAGATTTCAAACTAGCATGTTAAATGTTTGGTTTTATGAGTTTTTAGAGAACGGTTGAGAGTAGGATTAATTTCTAGGAAAAGGTTGCACATATGGAGTCATAGGGAAGCAAGAAACAAAGGTTTTCTTATGAAAATACAAGGGTAAACAACCGTATTTTGAAATGAAGCCATATCCATTAATTTTTCTAAAGATCATATACATTATATTAAAATATATAGCATTGTAGACAATCGTGCATGTTTAAGACAATATAATTGTAGCACATAGCACATAGAATTGGTAGAGGAATGTCTGAATGCTCTTCGACCAAATTCAAGTTGAATTCCTATTTTTTCTTATGAGCCTAATCTTGGCCGAGACGTTTGGGCATTCATGCTCCACCGAAGCTAAAAGGCTCTCAGCTTTGGATTTGTTCTAGCAAGTATTGGTGGAAATTTTGGAGAYRTGAGTATTTTTTTGGGGGGCAAGATCACCAAAAATGACARTTCACCTCCGCTCTTTGCRCAATAAAATTCTAGCTTTAATTTCCAAGACACATCGGGTGAATATAMTGYGGTTTTCCRTTGGAGGAATAGCTATAAATATTTTTGTTAATGGAGGTCGTRYACTAGGAAATCGGTTCTGCCRACTCTCCGRTCAATAGAGTTTATGGTGCTGAAGAAATAGTTAGTTGGGCATACATTTCTTCATTATCTTAAACATCCATAAAAGACACCATACATCCATTTATTCATTCTCTAAACCACCAATAAAGAGAAAGCCAAGAATATTATGTAAAGTCAGGTCAATTGAAGAAACAAGGAGGTGGTTCTAGGTTTCTTATAAGTCACTAACTGACATGAAGTGATTCCAATATCCCCGAGCCCTTGTTGCTCCTTCATAGGTGAGGGATTCTCCTATGATGACAATGTGTCTTCATAAGAATCCAATGAATCTAATTCTAAGGTGATGGAAAGAAATATTATAAGATGTATTCTTACCTTCTAGCTTTATATAAAGAAATGCTTCTCTAATTCCTTTCTAATCATAGAAGTTCATACCGAACCTTAAGGATTCCTATTGACTAATACCTATATTATCACACCTTACTTCTTTTTTCAGAGTCCAAGATTGCTAATACCTACCTAATACTTATGAAACCTTTATTTATACAATAAAGTAAGAAATATTATACCTTAATAAGAATCAACTGGATAAAATGTTGTGTCAATTTCCTCTATCTCTAATTCTCTGTCTTGCTATCAATATGTAACTGAAAGTGAAGTTGTGAAAGGAAAGGATGTTGGATGGGGAGACAGTTACTAGAATCAGGGATACAAAGGGGCCATCATCTCTATGGGAAGGGGAGAGAGTAAAAGTACCATAATCATAGTGACTAGTATGCTTTCTGAAACCAGTGAAACCAGTTCAGGGATGAAGGGGATTTACCATAATCGGTCTATATTCTCTTTCCAGTTAAGTTCCCATAATACTAGGTTCATGGAATCACAGGGGTAAGTTAAATCTAGTATGCTTTACCATAAGGGAGGGAAGGTAATCCTTACAGTATGCTTGACCCTGAAGTCTCTCTGGCAGGGATGATTTTAGGGGCTAAATTTATCTCATGGGCTAATTTTCCATGGTTTTTCCAAAAACGAGATTCGTTATTTTAAAAACGATTTGCCCAAATTCTATAGGATAAAATTATTTTACCTTAAAAATTGCCAAAATTTTATAAAAATATATCAAATCCTTATAAATTTGAATATTTTTACAAAAATATCACCAATCGTTTATAGTTGGCATATGAAGGATTAGTAAGATTCGCCAATGTTTCTACATTTTAAAATAAATTTCCATCCTTAAAATCATCCCTGCTCTCTGGGATGTGAAGAGACAGACCCCTTACATAAATCTCTAGTATCCGATCTCTGGATGTTCATAGAAGGTACCATAATAAGTGAAGTTATAGAGTGATGGGAAGTTCTCATATTCTTTGAAAGGGTTTTTCCAATTTCCCGAATGAAAAATGTAAAATAAAGAAGGAGAGGACTGATTCCACAACACTTTCTTTTGTGCTTCCTGACTTGCTCAGTTTTTTAGGCGCTTACAAGTCACAATAACTGCATTCCCCTAGCAGTCATTCCTATGGTCTAAGTAAGTTCTTATGTTTTATTGAACCATTCATATTGTAGCAATTATTCCTACCATTGGTATGGAAAACTAATAGGGTTAGATTGAAACTAATACATTCTGACATTTGTTCCAATTGTTGAAATGGTTCAAGGTTGGTTCTTGGAGAGAGGTAATGAATTCCATATTTTGTTGAGCTATTGCAATTCTAAGGCTATTGAAAGGCACTTATTTCTCACGCTTTCCTTTTCCTCACTTCCCCTAAATTCTCATTGGGAGAGTGTTTGACCTTCAAATATTTCCTGCTACAGAATCCCTCTTACGTGAAACGAGACTAGACTAAAAGATCAATACAATACGAAATTTGCAATCCTATAAATTTGTTCAATACAATTCTGTTGTTTTGTGGTATACCCATTAGAATTGTAGTGTACAAATAATCAAATATGTAATCGATGTGGTCGTTCTAGGCTCTGCTCACAACCGTGAATTCACTGGTTATCCTCATCACCAGTTCCCTTAACCTACATATCTACAGGTGGGAGGCTTAGTAAATGGTCGATAACCACCAAGTTCACTCCTGAATTATATTCTCTTTGAAACCTTTACCTGTAAATGTTTCCACTTCATCATAAATTGTAACATTTGTCAACCATTACAACTGAACGCAGTCTCAAATCCTTCCTCATTTAGTATCGTATCGATATCACTTACGTTTACTTTGATGCCTGCCCGATATCCGCTCTTGCACATCCTTAACTGCTGAAGATCATACTCTAGAGCCCTAAAATCTAGTTACCTTAAATGTGGTAACCTTGCGCACCAAGAAACTAGATGATTGTGATTAAAACTTACAGAAATTGATTTGATCATTTTTACTTATAAGGAAAAAACTAACATTCATCTTTTTTCTAAGACTGTAAAGCTGAAATAGTTCACTTAGAACACCTTTTAACAGATTACAGGGAATGATAATATCAAATAAACCATGACCAAATAAATTCTCAGTCACCTGAAAATATTTAATCACTTGATGACCTAATGTCTGTTTGATTACTCTTTTCCATGCAAATGCAATGTACGCTTTAGGTTCAGAAATAATGATATCTCCCAACATGCCAAAACTAGAAGTCACTACCCTTGTAACATGAACTACTACATACCTAGCTACTAGAGGATATGAATTTGAACCTAGAGATGAATCAACCATGAAGATTTTATTCCTTACATTGTTAATAAGCGGGATCCACCCAGGACGAGGATGGAAAAAACTCTTATCATTCATATTCCTTTCCCATGAAAAGATGAAGCCTGAAAGTACTTATTATTGCTAGTAGTGTATGTTCATCATGTTAGGAGAGGCACTAAGAGGGGTGGTTAGTTCAGTAGGAGAGAGCTAGTAGCCTATGTTCATTCACTAGCAACTAAACCAATAACAAGTGTTGGTATGTCAATGTATGTTGACTAACAAATAAACCAATACAAGTTGTATATCAATGTAATAAACTATAAAGACTTGCCTAACCCACGGAGGAGTGATCCTCCCAATGGTTAGACCTCTAGAACACCGAAACCCCTCGTGTATCCACTCCTCAACTGGTCCCTAATGATATCCCCCGGTCCCCTCGCTATCTTCATGTCCCCGCTCAGTTTTAATTCCATCCCATACCATTGATTGATCACCATTCAACGACTATATCTCAATAGTGATATTTCCTTCATCGCCCTACTCAAACGCAACTCCTTCACTCTCCACAATTACCTTCAGAAGACCCTAAACCTAAAACTCAGTCATTACCATCTCTTTTTCTCCCTATCTCCCTCCCTTTTGCTTTTCATCTTTGGCCATGTCATGGACACTATCCTTCAACTTGGGATCTGACCAATCAATGGTTTTCTTATTTCCGGGTGCGGGGAGTTTTCCATTCATTGAGAAGAGTTTACCGCCTATTCCAATAAAGTTTTCAACATTCATATGCTTACTCTTTATTAATTGTCTTATCTACAGATGCTAGAAAATAGCCTCTTAATACCGCTTGGGTATATCAAATACAATTTTCCCACTATAGTTAGTTGGACAGAGGAGTACTTAGCCAAACAGAAAAAGAGTGAGTTGGGAAATAATTAGTCTGACTCCTTGGTAAAATAACTCAAATAACTAATGGAATAATATCTCCTTTTCCCAGTGAATAACTCACTACTAATTGATGGAATCTTCTAGTATTAGTGATAGAGATATTTATTTGAAACCTTTTGCTACAATCTTTTCCATGACTTAATGTAAAAAAAACCTCTTGTTACAATCCTTTCTGAATGAGTTGAATCTCACATGCACTTGTTTGTTGATGATGAAATGAATATTCTAACTGTCTTGTTTTGAATATGACTATGAAACCAGAGGTGTGTGGGACAACCAAGAAATGAAACTAAAGAATGGGACCAAAGAATGGAATGAAATTCTCTATGGTTGGTTTCAATTACTCTTTTGTTGTTAATCGTCCAAGTAACTAACTAATTGGGAAACAACTAATCCATCCAGTAAACCAGTGTGAATGGATGATATTATTGACTTGTTGGGCTCCCCTCCTATCCATTATGTCATAATATTGTAAGTAAATTATGTAGGTTCCAGATTGCAGGAAGGTAAGTGGTCCTACACATTTTCATGTTCTTCATTAAGAGGAATGAGAGGCCATATGAAGTCCAACCACAGACCGAGTCTTTCTCTTTCATTTTTGTTAATTCTTTTATTTTCCCCTTTTCTTTGGCGATAGCGGTGGGTAGCTACTGGTAGAATTATCATAGTTTTCATAAGTCAATGAGAATTATATAAGTAATTATAGCTACCATACAAATAGATGCCAACAAACCTCTCAATCTTCTACATAGACGGGCCAGGGTTGACAAGCGAGGGGAATCCCTTTCTATATTTAAGACTGTGTTGTGTCTCTCTCAGCTATTTTATGATGGGCCACCATAAAGCAGTGGTGGTGCATAAAGGGAGGGAGAAATATTGTCGATCGTCTTTGAGCTAGTAGGGTGGAATTTTTTTGGGTCGACTCTTTTTGTTCTGTTGCTCAATCAAATCAATAGAAGAAAGGCTCCCCCAGGGTAGGCTTATCATCTATATGGGGATGCTATTTACTGGCAAGATTTCCTATCATGGTTATGTCAGGTAGGCTACTCACTAGGTTCTGCTACTCATACCACAGATGAAGAAGTAGGTGTAATATATATCCGTATATAAGGGTCCGAATATTCCTCTCGACAATCGAAAACTGAATCATGTTCATAATCATCAGTCGAAACTAGGTTTCTCTCACGAACATCAAACTTTGGATCTATGCACTCTGTTTATTCTACTAGTAGCTTTGGATCTACTAAATCTACTACTTATGATTCTAGGTCTCGATATCGATCATATACTGGCACTTGAACTGATTCAACTTCAAGGTAAACAACCAGTGCCTTTCCTATAGTTACCTCGTATGTAGGTGGACAAACTTCTTTTTGAACTAGTGCAATTGGCATATTAACTGGTTCTCATTCTAATGATTTGAGTTCAATTGTTGATGCTTCTTTAGTTGTTGAATCAACTGGTTCTTCAATTGGGTCAATTGTATTTTCTAATGAAAGGAACATGTGAAAATGTAAATCACCTATAGGAAAGCCATGGGATATTGTAAGCACTTGTAGGAACACAACATGATTGTAGGAACAACGCTTCTATCCAAATTAATATACTACACTTGTTGGAACAAATGGAATTGATTTCATAGCTCTCCTAGGTCAAATGGCAGATGCACCCTTTATAGGAACAATAAGGGATGTAGTAACATTATATTATGTTGGATCCTCACTTCTTGGAACATCAAATAATGTTGGAACACCTATTCTAGGAACACATTCATATACCTGAACTAGAATTCTAGGAACATGAGCTAATCCCGAAACACCACTTCTAGGAACAAGGTAATATGCCAGAACATCAGTAGAAGGAATAACATAGATTAATGAAACATCACTTGGAACACAAGATGATGTTGGATCAAAGAGAATGCTATAAATTAGAGATGCTAATCCTGGAACACCACTTATTTGAACACGTGCAATTTCCAGAACAACACTTCTTGGAACAACAAAGAATGTAGGAACATTATCAAATGACTAAACTAAGGAGTTTATGGTTGTAGAGAGATGCCTTAACAGGGAAGTAAGGTGATTAATCAACCTTGAACACCATTGAAATTAAAATCATTTTGTATATAGCAACACAGTATGATTAAACCTCAATCCTTATTTAGCGAACACCAATCATTTTCTACAAGATTTTGAATTGTTGCTTCTAGCTGTGAGGATCAGTCAATTCGCTAGAATAATCTCTCATAATTAAGTATCTCTCATAAAGTGCAAAGCGATGGTTGGGCGTTCTTCCTTATCATTTAAAGGGTTTCCCTGCCCTCCTATAAGTCTTGTGATGCTAACTTGCAATTCTGGGCTAGTAGAGCCTTTGACCACCCAAAAAAATGAATTCACCACACATGGATTCAGGGCCTTGTACACCAAATCATGGATAGGGACTAATTTTTATAACCTCATATACTAGATTACTTCAATCCATGATTGATTAGGAAGTGTTGATGATTCATCTTCACTAGGTGAGGAGTTTGAGTTGAATGGTTTTGTGAGATTTCCCTTGGCACCCTATGGAATATTTATTGTTTGTTTTACCTATAGTACACATCGTCGAGCCCACTCACCAATAGTCCATATCTGATCTTTATACAAAAGCATTGAAAGCGCAATCAGTCGCAATAGTGCGGTTCAATATTTGTTGTCCTATATTATAGGCACATAGATAGAGACCTTTACTGGGCATCATTCGCTCTACATGCTTCAATATCCCTGAGTTCTTGGCTTACCTTATTTTCCTACTGTCAGACTTGTATTTCCAATGAATGGAACACACACAAGTCCTCCAAATATGAAACGTTGTAGATAGATTTCCTCACCCATGGATACCTACAAGGCTATGATTGAATGTAGACCTCCAAGGCTCGTTATGAAATTCTGCACCCCCCCCCTTTTTATATGAAATAGGGTTATTATCCTCGAGGATAGCGATTCTTGGTGCAATAAAAGGAGTGTATTTTCTAAGCCTACAAGATTATGCACATAATATATATCTAAGGTGACCCCATTGAATATGTAAAGAAGTGGTTTATGACTCAAAGTCGAGATGGGAACCATCTTCTTCGGTGAACAATCCCTATAGGACATGGTCCAATGATGAGGACCATCTTGTTTGGTGACCATCTACATTGAGGCCCATGGTCCAATGATGAGGACCAACCTATTTGGTGACCATCCACTTTAAGGCCCATGGTCCAATGATGAGGACCAACCTATTTTGGTGACCATAAACTTTGAGGCCCATACACCCTTTAGCAAACTAGTCCAATGATGAGGAGCAAACCCATATCAACCTACCCAAATAAATGAGGCTGAAAGGACATGTTAAGATATCTTAGGGAAATCATCAGGGAGTGGCTCCATGAAGAGCACACAACCTACAGATATATAACTCATTCAAGGGGATTAATGAATCGTTCCCTATACCTTCATCTTAACAATGAGGCATATTCACCTATTACTACGCTTAGGCACAATTGCTCACACATAACTGGTAACAATGGACAATGTGCACCACAAGACATATCTCCACCAAGAATTGATCTTCTTCAATAATGCATACATGTCAGAGATCAAACATACCTAGGATTACCCTACCCGATTTAGTAGGTTGACTAGCCATGGATGGACTCCAAAGGGTTATCTTCCTCATCTTCTCCATTGGATCAAACTAAACATCAATTTATTTGTTCGTCATATCACTCAGTTATACATATTTCATCCATTCCCAAAGCTTATTCAATCCCCCAGTGAAGTTGATCTAGTGTCGAAGTACATAGGTTATATCCTACAGCCCCAGTAGAATAACCAATTGATCCAAAGCTAGCAGCAGTTCCAGTCACAAATAGATACTCAACATCAATGTCCATTGGAGCTTTAGCAGTGGCTACCCCTCCCCTTAGATTGTGTTTGGATCAATTTCAGAGTTTTACTAAGAATTCTCTAATAAAATCCATTCTCATATTTGAAGTCTTTTTACCCCAAGTTTAGATAGTTGATAAAACCATCACAACTCTCTTAGTGGAGACCTCAATTTCCCCTCTTCCTTTTGTCGAGAGTGCTTATGAATCCTCTGTAAAACCATCACAGTTTGTCCTTTACTTTAGGGTTTAGTGGCTAAAGAGTTAACAAAGGTCTCTCTCTTTCCAAAGAGATGTTTCATCCACCTACCAAGGTCAAACAATAGTGATGGATAATGTGCTTGTTCCTGAATTGTCTTCCAGTTAGTTGGGAAATGGGTTGTCTTCAACAAACCGAAGAACAAAAAGGCCACAATTCTTCTCATTATAGTACTCTTTAAAGAAATAAATAACATTTTTCCTACTCATTATAGTTCAACGAAAAGGCCATAAGGTGAGCCACCGACACCAGTGATTCTCACCCCAGAGTTCTCTTCCTTGAAAAGACGTTAAAAGAGTAAGTCCCTACTACCAGATTGCTTCTAATTATGTCTGTACACATGGATGGAAAAATACATATTATATACTTTCTAACTGCTATACTAAAAGCGAGCATCGAAGGATATTTCAATAGGGGTGGAAATCAGATGAGTTCCTTTTGTCTTATACATTTTATACATTCATCATTCATCTACTGTTGAGTGCCCCATTCATTGGATTCCTTCAATAGGAGTTCGTCTACCCTAAGTAGGGACTTACTCCGAGAAGGAGGTGGGAAAACATTAAGGAAGGGAAAGGTAGGGCTTGCTCCGAGAATTAGGTGGGTAGACATTTCTATTTATTACATACATAATGTGGACTTCTTCACTAGATGAATCTAGTAGACATAACTTAGTTATTGGAAAATCATCCCATCGATTGATCAACAATGGTTGTTCGATGTTAACTCACAACATCGCAAGATATTGTCCTTTCCTTTATCTCCATATTTATTATTGAAGTACCAATTGCATTTTATTCAAATGATACATTATCCCAATCCCCTTCCACTCGATTTATCGCCTTACCTTAGACTTCTCACATCCTCCTTTTAGGTCTCTCTACACCACATCCAAGCTACCCCCTCGTTACATCTACATTTTTTCCATACCTTATTCTATTCCATTATCAGTATCAAGGACCTTGTATGCATGATGCGCTAGTTGTTGGAGCTCAGGTTCAGAGGTAGCTAGTGGGTGTCCTTTCCTTCTTTCTCTAGATGTGGCTAGTCAATATGGGTGGTCGGTGTGAGTGATTCTTCTCTTCTTGTGGGTCCATCTCTTTTTATGGGGCACGGTTCACTTGTCCCGATGAGGGAGCGTGATTCACAGTTCCTGATTAAGGGAGCGCTTGTTTTGTCCGATTAGGGGTGGTGTGCACTAGTTCTCCTGATTATTATGGGGAAGGGTTCGCTTTACCAGGAAGAGAGAGATCGAGCTACAATTAGTATTATTCATTCAATTTATCAGTCACAAGGATAGAGAGAGAGTGAGGCAGGGAAATTGCTTAGGTGGGTTAGGAACTTATAAAATTTGAAATTTCATAATGAAGGGTTTTGCAATTCCTTATTTCTCATTAAATCGTTTAATAAGGGTAGTGACAATTGGACTACCTAGATATGGCCCCAACCAGAGGTGCTCCATCCCCCACAATTAGGTAACTACTCTCTTCCTAGCATAAACTCCTCGATCCCACCAACTACTCTCTGGGTAACCTTTCAGTTGTCAACTCATTGGGAAAGTATTCAACATGTTATGTATATAGTTTCCCTCACCCACGGTATAGAAAGCATAGGGTCATGACCTAGTTTAGGTGAATGGATTTAGTTCCATGACCAATGGCTACTCCTACCTCCCAACCGAATAATCCAACCCAGAAAGTGGGTATCGCCTTGACCAACCAGGTGAAGGATGGAAATAATATCCCATGCATGTGAAATTCCTTCCTTCCATCATGTCCTAACTCTTAACACCGACATCGACTATAATTATAGATAGTAAAACTACAACCTAACTGGGCTCCATACCCCACCTCCTTTTGATACTGACTAACCTTAATGAGACTAACTACCGAGCAAGGGGACCTAACTAATTACCGAGGGAGTTCCATCTAGCCACCACCTTCAAGTTATTACTTCCATAAAGAAAGCTAATTCCTTCAAAGAATAACCTCCCTTGGTAATAAGGATGGTCTACTTCCCCCAGGTAACAGTAAACAAATTTCATATCCCACTAGGGGTGAAGGATGGATGGATCGAATGAAATGATTTTGCCTCCTAGGGTTTAGGATGGAGCCTCCTTGATATGTTCCCATGTTTAAGATGCGAATTAGCCTACGTCCTAGGTTTAATCCTACCTTCATTCTATAGAAAGCAGGGCCTATCATCCCACCCACCCCAACTATATTTCCCCTAGGTGTTCCCCTAGGCAAGTAAGTTAGGCTATCACTTATATAATATGACCATCTAGTAAACAACATATTCTCTAATATTTGAATTCTCCTAACTATAGTGCATTGACCATCCTTCCTTAACCTCGGTGGTGGATTAAGACTTCCATCACCTCAGAGCCCAGAAAGTATAACTTTCACCCATTGGGTGTTCAACTAATTTGTTTTACTTTCTTGAACTCCTGAAAGTAGGATCCCATGGTTAGGCCAATCCAACTAGAAAGAAACCAATTCCTTAAATAAGTGGGAAACTATATGAATTCCTTGTCGCTCGGACTAGGGCTCAACCGTCAAAAAGCATGCTCCTTCACTCAACCAAACTGGCCAGAAAGCATGCTCGAATCCTCGTAGTGGAGGGACTGACTCCCATCCTTTGTTAATTAGGATCTACCAGGTTAGTGGTAATTCCATCCCTTCTTATAGTTCTATCCTGATAACAAGGGAGAGAGGGGTAATTGATTTTTCAGTCCAACAAATATAGTTGAATCTTTCTGTTTGGATGGACAATGTGCTAGTGGAGCTATAGTAAGGGTGCAGAATTGTTAACTTATTACTTATCCTTATGGATCAGGTAGAATATAAGCCAAATCACCTGGGGGTGTAAAGGATGTCTCCTCTGGACAAATATTTCATACTTAACCTCTCTCCTTCTTTCATACTTCCATGTCCTCGGGATGTCCTCTAGATCCTTCCTTGTTATTGAAATAGTCCTTGTAAAGGGTGGTTGCTCCAACCTTTAGGATTTTTCAGTTAATATTGGTCAGTGAAGGATGGAAAGTTGAATAACTACTATGGGAGGAGGGGGGATTTCAAAGATATATTAGTGTAATAATTTCCTTCTCCTTGATGAAGGAGCTGGGTAACCTGAGATGGACCATCCACCCTTTCTAGAAGACAGTAACAAGTTAACTATGGAATTCCCATTGGGATGAGAAAAAAGAAGTTCTCGCCTACCTACGCCCTTGGCTACATAGGAGGAGAACAAACCAGTTCTCTCTAGATAGGAAACTAATTTATCCTGGCTACTCCATCCCTAACCCCCAAGGTAATTAACTCTTTGCAGTCTGGGTGGGAAAGTAGTCGATGGAGGTGCCTATAGAAAGTAGTTTATGGAGCGAGATAGATTGGTTGTTCGAGAGCTAGTAGTTGATTTAAAATGGAGAATAACTCACCAGGGGTGAGGATACGGGGTGTTCACCCATCA
>JASDQU010214463.1:0-18266 GCA_032191745.1 Picea mariana | reverse complement strand
ATTTTTCTTTGCATTAATAAACTGCTCCAAGTGCCCGCATTGGCTAGGGCTGTGGATGTTTCCCCGTAGGGGTTTTACCACGTGAAAACATCGGTGTGTTGATCTTTGATCTGGTTATGTGAGTAGTTACTAAAGGTGTTCATCCTCTGTTGGAATACCTGTGTTGTCGAGCACCCTTGGCTTCCCTTTGCATTTCCATCCAAATCACTTTTGGCGGCCTTTGCATTTAGAACCAATACCCAACTGATATTAACCTTCAACTTTCATTTATTCCCCGGATCCTACTATCCTAACTCATATTTGGATGAATTATAATTCCAAACATGCTGTCTTATAGACTTTGGATCTTCAATATCCAGTTACTCTTCGGAACTGAACTCCTTCAGCCCTTTCTTGACTGAATACTTTAGTACTTAAGGTTTTCTTGTACTCTTCTCCTTTCTTTGCCAACTAGACTTAAACTTGATTTTCCTAGCCAATCTCTAGCATACTGTAAGGATGCACATATGCCTACTTTTCTATTTGCATGGAATTAACTGAAAGAACTTATTTTTCCTTACCATCATAGCTTCAAGTGATACCTACAACCTCTTGGTTGTAATTGATGGCTCTATGTCACTTAAGATGGATTCTTGTCAGGCACCATCTCCTCTGTAATCAAACCCATGCATAGAACCATTTTCTTCTTCCTGGTTACTTTTTGTTTTCTCTTTAGAAATCATTTCACTTTTAAATTATTCTTGACTTGATATCCACCTCATGAATTCTTTATCCATTATCTTAGGATGTTCATGGACTTGACTCCATCCAGGAGTCCTTCCCTGTGTACCTTGCATACTTGCAACCACATATTATGCTGATATTAATTTTCAACATTCCATTATTATTTGGATTCCTTTGATTCAAATCCTGCATGAATGAATTATAATTCCAATCATGTTTTCTGAGTAACCTTGGTTAGTTAACACCAACTTCTTTCTTGAAGCAATTTGATTTGGCCTTTCCATGACTGGTCCTATCAACACTTGTATTATCTAGATGAATTATTACTTTCTCCTGTCTCGACCCATCTGATTTTAACTTGACATGCATATTCAACTTCTGTCATTCCATATTTGATGACCTTCATGCCATGCTCCCACTGCGCATTCTGATAGCAATAATGGAGGTGTTATCTTCAACTGCGGGACTGATCCTTGGAGATGTCACATCTTATCTCCAAACTCTTTCATATTCCATAAAACCTTCCTTCCTTATTCCCATTCTTTGCATTTCCATATGAACTTATGGTTCATGAATTATCATGTATCACAGATGGATGAATACCTGGAATCCTCTTTCCAAGGCCTTTCCAATGATTGCCTCCTTGCTCAATTCAGAATCCTGAGCAAAAGGTTATAACTATTTGCACAATGGTGCTTTCTGGAAGGCGATCTTTGTACAAATGTTTTTATTTCACATAATCGAATTGGCTCTTGGATCCTTGCTGGATCCTCTCTTCAGGTTTACATACCTTCTTTACTTCTTTCAATGTAGGTCTGTTTAATCATGGACCCCACAGGCTCTATCTCTAAGCTCTTCTCTATTCTTAAAAACAATTTCTGGGCACTATCCCTCTTTCTTTGGCTCCAATCTCATGTGACCATAGGCTGTGACCAAATGATAGTCTGATAGGTGCTTATCTGGAGCTTCGGGACCTTGGGGCTCTGGAAATTTGGGGTTCTCGCAACTCCAAACCTCTAATTCCCTGGAGCGACAAATTTGGATAACTCACGAAGAATGGTGGATCAATGGTCCATGGTTTCCCAACATCCAACGACTAAGATCTACTACGGAACTCCGGGCTTCGGGGCTTTCTAGAGCACTTCTTCACAGATCTCTTGGAGTGCCAAATTGGCGAGCTCATAAAGTGGGGTGGATCAACGGTCCACAGTTTCCCAGCATCCAACGACTGATATTTACGACAGAAATCTGGGCTTTGGGACTTCAAAACTTTGGGGCTCCAGGACTTTGGAGGATTTCACATTTGCACACCCAAAAACTCCCGAACCGTGAATCTCTGAATACTTCCACGTCACCCCCTGTGACATTATCATGCCACCTTACTTCAACACTACAAAACTTCATGGATTTCTTCCTCCCATTCCATCACGAACCATTTCTTTTAGAGTGTCAAGTCTCCAGACCTTGGGATCTGATGCCACATGTCTCCTGTAACCAATGGTTGGGATTAACTCCAGCCTTCGAGAGTTCTCTACCCAATGCTCGAGAGGAGTGCCATGTGGTGAAATAATAGAAGAAAACATGTGGCCCAATATGGCTGATGACACGTGTCATGCTCTAACTGACATTTCTATATTCAAAGGGTTGTTAACTCACTGACACATGGCACACATCCCATGTGTCCACTTCATCCCTGGTGATGTCAGCAGGCTACGTCACTTCGGGCTTTAGAAGATTTCACACTTGAACACTCCAATTCTCCCAAGTGCCGAACTTCTGAATTTTGTTACCTTCCGGAGTCCACATAGTATAGTTGTCAACACTTACGGTGGTGGCACGTGGCATGTCTAGGAATGTTCACATCCCCATAGGTGATGTTATCATTCCATGCCACTTCTGCCCTTTTGCTTCAGGACTTCAGGCTTCGACATTTTTTACACTTACACAGTCCAATTCTCCTGAACGCTGAACTCTCGAACAAGATGATCTTCTGACACACGTCTCCTTTTGATGAATGGTCTGGATTAACTCCAAAATTCGGGACTTTGCACATCAACACACTCCATTTCTCCCGAACGCTGAATTCCCGAACAAGCTAACCTGCCGACAGGTGTTTCTTTTGATGAACGGTCTGGATGAACTCCAGACTTCGGGAGTTTGCACATCAACACACTCCATTTCTCTCGAATGTCGAATTCCCGAACAAGCTAGCTTTCCGAAACATGTCCCTGGTAATGAACGGTTTGGATCAACTACGGACTTCGAGACTTCTGCAGTTTACGCCTTAGCACCTGTTTCTCCCAAATGTCGAACTGTCGAATTTCGAACGGTTGTGAGATCTACGACTCACAAACACCCACGCACAGATCTGACGGTTGAGATCTATTTTTCCACCGCTGCACCTTACCTTCTATTCTCAACTTGATCTAATGGCTCTGATCTATCTTCGAATGATCCAACGGTCAAGTACTTCTCCCCAGATCTACAGTGTAGATCCTCCCCGAGACTTCGAAACTTTGGGCTTCGACGCCTTTTGCTCTATAACTCACCAACTTCGTCGAAGTTGCGAAGTCCGAAGGACTTGGGGGTTAACTCTCATGCAAATTTTCCAGATCATATGATTGTGAAGGATCCTCCTTCTCCCGAACAGATCCTACTGTCCAAATTCAAACCTTGCAATTCCAAACCCATAGTTATTGCAGTCTCTTTTCTCTGCTATCTTTCTTGAACCGCTATACCTCCTGAGCTTTCAAACACAGTCCAAGTGTTCACACAGTGCCTTTCTGGCACTCAGGAACACTCTGAACTTCAAATTTTGTCCCTCTCGACAACAATTCACTCTGAAACCTTTGCTTCATTAATCATTTACATAGCATATCCAGGTTCAGTGTTGAACATTGGGATCTGAACTTCAATTTTGTCCATTTCGACAACAATTCCTTTCTGAAACCTTTTCTTCAACTTCCCCTTTCATGGCCCATCCAGGCTTAGTGTTGAAACTATGGCTCTGATACCAATTTGTGACATCCCTGACCTTAAACCAACAGGTCAGGCCATGCCACCAGATAACTTTCATGCTCTAATACCAATTTGCGACAGCCCCAACCTTAATCTACTGGGCTATGCCACACATAGATACTTGCAGAAACATCATACACATCCATATAACATAGAAATGACAATTATCATCTAGCTTTATATAAACATATACAAACAACATATTCTAATAGTACACAGATTAATGCAGAAATAACAATAAGCCTACACATACAACATATACAATATATCCAGGCATTACTCATCAATTATATCACATGTACAATTACACAACATGTAAATGAACACACAAGTGACACTTATCTTTTAATAGAAGACCACGAACTACGTGCAGACCTTCCACGAACCTCCCAACCTTAGACCACGTTGCTCATCACGCTCAGCAGTGGGTCACCCCTGAGCTAGGACTAAACTTCACCAGGCAAGGGATTCCTAGGATTGGCAAGGACAACAGGAAAGTCACACAGATCAACAAGAATGATTTTCTCCTAGGAGCCACATATGCCCACAACCCACATACCCTCATTCCCCACACGCCTGTCCCACCCCAAGAGTATACACCTTCACTATCACAAGTCCATTAGTTGTCCACCTCCCTTCCAGGGCTTCATCAACAGGTTGGACTAGAAGTCTCAAAGTACTGTAGCTGATATGGGACTCCCTCTAGGAGAACTCACTTCCTTAGCACACTCTCTCACTTGGAGAGAGTTGCTCACAGGCTTGACAACCTGCCTCTTCTATCCAGCTCCTAAGTCTAGCGGGTAACCATCACGGAAAAAATTGGGTATGGGCTCTGGTAATGACAACAAGCCACACCAGTCTAAAGAAAATGTGGGTAGCAACAACAAAGGCTAAGGCATGATATGGCTCAGACACTACACAACCGTGCTGTGCTTCACATGACAAACGATTAGCTTCATAACATGGGTATGCGGGTTTCAGAAGTTGCAGAGATTGACGATGGATGCAATGGTTGGCTATGTCAAGGCTCTCCCTATCTCAGTGCATGCATAAGTGGGGAGTATGTTAGACTTACGAGAGTGGGGACGATTGCCAGAATGGTGAGGGAACCCCCAATGAGTTGACTTTCCCAACTAAAAACTGCATGCGCGCAGGTTGACACATGTCTTCCTGAAGCTGCATGAGCTCCTTTTAATACTCGTTCCCTTTCCCCAGGAACTTAGGACAACATAGGTTATGTCAAACCTCAGCCTTTACGAAATAATAATATAATATTATCCCTTTAGAGGTAAGCATTCTAGCTTATCCCCTATTCCTAGACACTTAGGCCCTTCCCTTTCCCTACCTAGTGGAGCTTAGTCCCCCATAACTCTTTCTTCATGGTTGGTCTACACACAACGATGTAATTTTATTAATGATGTGAGTATTTACATATACAAAATCAGGCTCATTGGCCTTAGCATCTGGGCTCTCCGGCCTAATAAACACATAAGTCTTCCAGCTTATAAACACTTGGCTCACCAACCTATAAACATAATTACAATTTAGCAGGGGCTCGACCTTGCGGTGTTACATATTTATCCTTGGCTTGAGGTTGTCCATCATTGGTAACTGTCTTTCCCAACAACTCCAATCATTTCCTCTACATAACATGCATTATCACATTCAATATTATATCAACTATATTGTTAATAAAAATGCATGTGCCATAGATTTTAAATAAACAAAACACTTTTAGACATTCCTCATCATATCTATATGCACTCCATCACACTATCCTCAATGTTTTTATGAGCACCAACATAATCAAAATTTTTCAGCTGTCTCTACAGTGCTACATCTATCAACATTCTCATGTCAGAACATTCACACATGACCAACATATCAGTTTTCTCATTCTAGAGAAACACAATAAATAAAAAGAAATGAGTTAATGGACTCTTCCCTTTCTCCAACTCCTTTTACATGGTCTGGAAATTTCAGTCCAACTGAGTTATTTCCAAGGCCTCTCTGCCTCTACATAACATGATTTAACCATTACCATTTAAACATATTTATTAATTTATTTCCCAACTGTACTTGTTTTCACAACTGTTTTGTTAAAGCATACAACTTTGTTAAGGAAATTAGATTTTTAAAGTGAGAAAAGTATTCCTCCTTTTTCTCCTTCTTTGCTTAAGCAATCTATCCCTTTTGGGGTCCACCCGCTCTCTTCCTTGAGCAGTTTTAGTCAAGTTCATCTTGAATTTCTTGGATATAAACAACATACTCACAACAACAAGGTTTTAACTCACAATTAATCATGAACCAGTGCATTCTTGCACATTTCCCAAACAAAGAACATATTGGTTGTCATTCACTTGCATGACTCCTATGCACACATTGTATTTTATAATGTAATCCGGGATTCTTATAGAAATAGACCTTGCAGTCCATTGTATCTTTCAACAATCATTAAGTTTACAGCCCTGTTCTCCTGACCAGATATCCACACAGTTCCTCCACTTGGAACTTCCTCAACATGTAACTCTCTTGTTGCATGTCCAAACGATTTGGAATGACCTCCACCTTGAATCAGTCTTAGCTTCATTGTTTCGGATTTCTATCCAATATTCCATAAGGACTATAAGCATGCATTCATATCACGCATCTAGATTATACATTCACACATATACATCCATTAGTTTTAATTTATAATGTTCTTTTATGCACTCAACCACATGCATCAACATGTTGTGTGTCTATCATAGGCACACTCTATAGTTCCTCATGCATATTTATTTAAAAATTCTTTAACTTATGATTGTTCACAATCATTCACATGAAAAATCTAAAGGCATTATAACAATCATATCCCCACACTTTTTTTCTCATAACACAATGTATCTTTTCTCATTTACTCTTCCAACAATTTATACCAGCTCTTTCTGAGGAGTAGAACACATCCTCCTACAACTATCACTCAATCAATACAATTCAGCCCCTTTAATCTAGGGTTGGCCATGCATTCATGAACTTAATCAGTTTAGGCAAGCACACTCCTTGCCTTCCTGCCCTCTTACTCTGGTAGACATATCATGCCTTCAAGCATATAAGTATATACATATATATTATGCATGTGCCTTGCTTGCACATTTCACAATATTCATTTATGTTTATCTGATCTTAATATCATCCTTCTTTAAAGATAAATTACAACCATCCACATGGCTAGTCTCACAGACACATTCATTTCTGGCTTCATACTAGGAAAGCCTATAATGCATTCATTCCATGCACTCAAGCATCCACTTACATACATAGATATTCAACATGCAAGTTCACTGCTTACAACCTTTTTCCATGTCATTCACACAAATTGACATTCCAAACTTCCATGCCTTTCTTCCCTGGGATTCTTATAGTCATTCATATGACAAGTCCCATAGGTGTAGTCATAATTATGTTTCCCTCTTTTCATGGCAACAACTAGCAAGAAACCACTCTTGCCCAACTGCTATAATAACATTCCCAAAATTCAAAAATGCAATCTATGCAATTTCAGCATTACCCAAGGCAACAATAAACCCATTCTAACTTCTCTACATGCCATAATCCCATTCCTGGCCAACATGCTTCCACCAAAGGAATTCTCTCCTAGACTCCTTCTCACTACCACTTTCCTACCAAGCAATAACTATATGTATACCATCCACCTCTAGATGTCAATCTAACCTATTGGTCACTTGGACATGATATAGTACTTCCTTTACCAAACTCTATATCAACCATTCATTATTCATCCTATCTCACCCTCATAGGGTTATTTACAATAGAATTATCGAAATTTTATGGATCATTTTACCTTATCCTCATAGTATGCAATCAACATCATCAACCTTTTACTTAGGCTATTATTATTAGATCATCACTAGCCATATGGTCTATGACAACAACACGTTTTACATCTAATTACAGACTATAATGAACCTATATGCATGTTCAATTTTTTCCATATGCTTTCCAGCATACCCTTGTGCACCAAACATTCTACCCATGCCTACAATTGCAGATGTATTCCAGTTGCCTTCCTTTTGCATTCACATGCACAGGCATGCCCTTAGGTTAATATGCATACACCTTTTCTTTAATACAACCATGAGCTCATAACTTGCCCATATGTTCATGTTATTTTTCCTATTTCATGAGGACTATCATTAGTTCAAAGAACTCATTTTTCTTTTCTCAACCAGGTTATTTCAACAACAACAAGCTTCATTTATTACAGGTCAAGTAAATTGACCTTACGAATTTCCCATCAGTCCTATGATCATGAGGAATTTCACATACATGGTTTAGTCTTTTATTTAAGCAATAACTAATACTGTCGAGGATTCTATCAATCCACACTAAATTCATTTAACCACAAGGATCTTAGCCTTTATGCAAACAATCATCACATTTTCCAGAGCTCCAATAACCCATGCTTACAGTAAACATTATAACCGCCAGTTCATTCATACAATCCTATAATAGGATCCTACCATTTCTACCCCTTTTTTTTGCCTGTAGGTCTTACCATTAATGCCTATAAACTTATTCCTACTCATGTAAGAGTAGTTATCAGTGTTGACAAAAAAAAAGCATGATTCCTCTACTGAACTCAACAATAATTTCCAAGGTACCATTTCAATTTGTTGTCCTCCTCTTCAAGGAACTTGTGGAGATAACAAATAAGCTTTTAAATGCAAAGAAACTCAATCTAAAAGGCTCATCTTGGCGTTATTATACCAGTCCTATGACTAATCTCTGGCCCATCCAGGCCTAGTGTTGTAACCTCGCTCTGTTACCACTTGTAACACACCCAACCCTCTAAGTACCCTTTTAAGGGACGGGGTATCGAAATTTTGCTTTTCCTCAAACATCCCAAAACCTCTTCTCAAGGGCACCATTGTCTTTTGCTAGTCAAGATATTTCTAGCGGTTGTCGTCATGCTAAAAACCGAGCTCTGGATAAAAATTTATGGCCCCTTAAAGTTTCGGGGTCCTCACTCACCATATCTGCCTCATTACCACATGGAATCCACATGCCTCTCTATCATTGGTTCCATATGACATGGCACTAACGTGGCACTTTCCATGTGGTTTAATGAGCCCTTGCTCTGTCGAACTTTCCAAATCGACGACTGTCGTTTGATCACATACCATCTATGATCAATGGCCCATATCATCTCTCGTAGTCATTCCGTCGGAGTGCATCTCCTTCGTACTTGCCACCCACTCTGATGGACGACAGAGATTTGGTCCTTATTCCTCTGATCAACGACTTAGATCGAAGGAAATGCCTTAAAGGCCTTTCCACCCAAATGGGCCTGCTCTCGTCCTATCAACCAATTGACTATTGACACGCATCATCCCGTAGGATGCATCAGTTGCCACCTGACATTACACGTGGCCCTGCCACTGCCTTCCATCTAGTGTGACACGTGGCACAGATAACCTAACACAAAGTTCTGCCTCAAAATCTCGATTCATATTAACATGTGGCACAACACCTACCTGACATGTGGACCAATCCTCATGTGACACATCATCATTGGGCATAAAGTTCTCCACTTAGACATTGGCACTGGTTTATTGCGCATTGGTTGGGGTCATGTCATTGACATGTGTCCTCTACTCACAAGCCTATAACAAAAATCAACGGCTAGGATTTGATCTTTCCTTCTCGTTGATCTATGGTCAAGATCATCCCTCGGAGTACCTCCCATCAAAGTCCAGCCTCTCTGGATCCAAAGATTATCATCGACCAAGGTTACTCTCTGATTGATCGACACCCCTATGAAGAACGACCTAGATCTTGTGAACCCATATATATGATGGTTAAGATTAAGGCACCTATCCTCAGACTTAAAATGGACAAGGGCTCACGTCCAATCCTCTCTACAAATTACAGGCTAACATGTGCTAACCTCTGGGACACACTGACACCCCTTGTAAGCATGACGTCACCATGATGTTACTCACCCTTTTTCTATGCTCAAGTAGGACCCACTCCTTTGATCTACGATCGAGGTTCGATCTCACCCCCATTTCGATCAATGATCCAGATCATTTCTCAGATTCCTTCCCATTAGAGTGCACTCGTTCTGGTGACTCGAACCACTCTGATGTACGATGAAGATATAATTACTGTACCATGATCAACGACTGAGATTTAGGGAAACGACTTAGAGGCTTTCTCACCTAACAATCCCACTTTCATTCTGTCGACCAATTAACTATTGACGCACGTCTCGTCTCGAGACATGTTAGCTGCCACGCTGGCATCCTTGTCAGTGTGATGTCACCATCCCTTGCTCTAGGCCTCTGACATCCCTCCTCTGATGGGCGACTGAGATTTATTCTTAGCCTTTCACCGATATATGGTCCAGATCTCCTCTTAGGGTGTCTTCCATTGGAGTCCCCTATCGAGCCTGCACTCATCCAGTTCGATTAACGATAGATATTTATCCACCTGCAAATCCAACGATCGACGATTAAGGCAACCTTCCAAAGGCTTGAGTCCAATAGGGGCCCATCCTTGACCCTTTGAAAATTTAGGTACCGCCAAGTATTATCCTTAAAAATGTGTTGGTTTCCATGCTAGTATCCTCGTCACTATGACTACCAAGTCTATTTAATGGTCGATATCATCTCACAGATCAATCCTCTGATAGATCAACAACTATAATTAAATTAGAATACAACCTCTCCAGGCATCACAACCTACTCTGACAAAGGGTTGGGATCTATTCACTACATTGATCCAACGACTGCAATTCCTTTAGGCTCAAAACATGGGTTTTTCTCCAGGTTATGAATCCGATTCAGGACTTAACAATTCATAGATTTATTCCAAGTATTTTCTAAGGCTTACCAGGCCTTCATGATATCTACATTTCTCCTCAAAATTGACCAAGACATTCTCTCTTCACTGCTTGGGTGAAGCTTTGCGTCCAATAGGTTTTCCATTCCAATAGGGAGACTTTCACAGAGCTTTAAAGCTCTCCAAATTGCACATAAACCTTCCTAGGTTACAGGGCCTTTCTGTCTCCATTCTTCCAACAAGAAATACACCTTGCTACTTATTCACCTAAATGAGGATTTCATTCCACACAACCATTCATAAAAAAAAGATCTTAATGACACAAGGTCTATCGACCTTCTTGGGTCTTCAACATACTATTATTATAGTATCCCATTCCTTTTTGGAAATTATTGTTCATTTCTTAACTTTCTAGCCTCTTTTCTTTTCAAAGGCATCACACTGTAACAATACTTTACTACACACCCAACAAACACAAACATATGGGTATATCTAGGGTTATATTCATAAGAGGAAATCGATTGTACAGTTTCTTTAATCAATTAAGATAAAACATAGGGTCCTCCTGCTCATACACACAATACACATGAAATTCAATTCATATGTATTATTATACAAGTACAATGACTTCCAATAGAACAATATCAACACCATTGACTAGGTATACACAATTACACACAATCATAGACATCAACCCTTTATCTCCATTTAATTATACAGAGTGAAGTATACTTATCTGATCTATGGAGATGATAACTAGCCAACTGACTATGGGTGTTCTCCTTTCCACCCAATGATAGGTTCTGCATGCTCATTAATTTCGGCAGAAGTCCACCCCCGTGCCAAGCCATGATACCATCGGGAAATTCTCTGCACTCGCTTGTGCCTTCACTTGTAGTAACTCTTTCATCTAATGCTCTGAACTCTCCTCGAGTTCTCCTTCAGTGCATATCTAGGCTGCACTCTCTTGCCTCCATCCTCTGAGACCATCCTTCTAGGCATGCTCCTCCTGCACGCACTCATGAATTTTTTTTTTCCTATCCCCTCGTGCATCTCCTGCACGAAATATGGAAAATTCTAAACTTGTCTCCTTCCTTTTGTCAGAAGGAACTTGGGTCAACCTCGAGGTTGTGGAATGGTATGCTGGGTACCTTTGGATGACAACTTACTACTGTCTCAGCCAAGCCCTCCACGCTTCCATTCATTGGGGTGGTTGGTTGCTCAGCCACCAGTCATTTTCTCATTAATTGATTTTTCCTTGGGATCAGGTTAAGGCTTATTATTCCAAATAACATATTTCAGCACGAAGGATTGGGTCATCTTAGCATGATGAATCCCTATCTATGTTTCCTCACTCTTTCCTCTAGTGGTATCATGGTCAGTACTCAATACTTCACCCCCACAGTGAGTTGTTGGCTCTTACAATTAAACAATAATACATTTACATTGTTTTCATGCCATGGCATGGAAATCATTAATCATGAATAATTACAGGTTGGGGGAAACAAGGGTGTTACATTAGGGGGGAGGGAATGGGAGTGAAAGGCACTATCCCTGACACAAGAACCATTTGTCAAATGTTATGGATAGCCCGTGGGCAAGGAAAAATTCCTAGCAATTAACAGAATGTCATGGACAGCCTGTGGGTAAAAGAAAAGCATCCAACAAACAATGGATGGTTGTGGACGACGTGTGGGAAAAATAAAAATGCACAACAAGCAACAGATGGTTGTGGACAACCTATGGGAAAAAATATGCCCAACAAACAATAAATGGCTGTGGATGACATGTGGGCAAAATAAAAATGCCCAACAAACAATAGAGGGTTGTGGACAACTTGTGGGCAAAATAAAAATGCCCAAGAAGCAATAGATGGCCATGAATAGATTGTGGGAAAAATAAAAATGCCCAACAAACAATAAATGGTTGTAGACAGTCTACGGGAAAAGGAAAAATGCCCAACAAACAATATAATGTTGTGCTTATAGACCGAGATTGTTCCTTCTATCATGCAACAATCCAACAATTAATAATCATACCCAACACATAAAAAAATACCACACCTATCGCACATAGTGTTCGAGCACAATAGAAATTAATGAACCCACACTGAAGCCATGAAATTGAAACCATTACACACAAACCTCAACATTTAATGGGCATTTTAATTAAGCTCAAAAGATAAATATAAAGGGGTGAGATATACACAGAGTTCATGTATTGTTACTCAATGACAATACAAATTTGCAGATGGCCATGACTTAGAGGAACCTTCACTCATCTTGGAAGGATCCTTACTCCTTGGTCCATCGATATTCAAGTAGGTTGCTCACTTCGAGCTCTCATTTCTACTATTGTCCTCCCAATTTCTCCTTGCATCTCCCTATTGATATCTTCATTGCAACCTTTTTTATTTTTATTTTTTTATTTTTTTTATGGGTTGCCTTTGAAAGGCCAACCATCATAATGGTTTGTTTCCACTTCCAATTTTTCCAAAAAAAAGACAAAATAAAATTAAAAAACAATTACAAGCTTATTGCAAAATTTACAAGAAGATCCAATTTGGATCATATATAGATGTATTGTTAAAATAAATAAAGAATTATATATCCATCTAAACAAGATATTTTAAGAAATTATTTCAGATTATTCTAGATGGCTATATATCTACAAATAAAAATTGGATCTACATTAGTTTTAAAAAACTGTGAGCATCTTCTAAGCTCATAGGTGCGGGGGGATGTGTTGTTCACAATCTCGAGGGAAAATTTGAATTGACCTATGCTAGGGCCTTGCTCTCAACAGTCTAGTGAACTCCATGGAAAATAAGGAAGTGCTATTGAATCATGGTTTACTGAATCAAAATGAGGGGGTCCCCTTCGTAGACTATCTTCCATGAAATTAAATCATCCAAACCTTAGAAACAACACGCAATTAGAATCAATAGAAAAGTGGTGCAAAACATCATTTCACTTGAAGTGGCTTATAACTCCTCCCCCCCATACTTTGCATTTATACCTTGAAGGCTAGACAAGGGAGTGTGATAAAGGTTGATGAGATGACTGTATCCAAAAATGGTGGGATTAATGTGGTATGTCCAGGGTGAAGTATATTCATTATAGTTTCTATTTTGTATGTTCCGTTTTATAGTCCTCACATGCCATGGAAATTTGGGTCTAGTCTTGCTATTGTGGATTTAGGCTTAGTCCACCCCTAGTATATTAGGTGGTCTTCTTTTCCCACTCTTAGTGTTTTTGTCACTATGATTTTGACCTATTCCACCATGGCTGGGCATCACCACACCATTCGATGTGTTCCATACGAAATCATAGACCTTCACCAAGTTTTGAGAAGGGTTGTGCGTTAATATGAGGACCTTCAAGTACCAGTATCACACCTCAACATAGAGTATCTTCTTAGTTAAAATATCAACTAGTCAAGAACGTATAATTGGAAGCAAGGGCGGCCATCCAAGGCAATCAAATTGAGAAGCTCATTGTAGACCACAACATGCAATACAATTAATCTTTGGACTAACAATGAACTCACACTCTTTGACTTCCCCTCCAAAAGTTTCAGTTGGGTTTATCAGGGAAATAGTTAAGGAGGAAGATATGGTCCAACAAATCCACAGGGATATGGAATTTGAAGAGGCAACTCTAGAATCAAATGCCAAAGTCAAGCAAGAAGCCCATAATGGGCATGATTTCCATAAAAAAAATCATGTTTTTTTTTTTATGTTTTTTCAAGCAAAATTTTTCCAAGGCCAGTATATTAGACTTTATAGCTATATACTTTTAGTTTTTTGGAGAAAAATGTAAGAACACCACAAACTATAGGTGGACTTGTTGAGCACTCAACACACCCTAAAAAGCCTATGTCATTTTTTCACTTTTTGGGTACCACTTGATCTTTGCACTGTCTGAATTCAATTTCCTTTTGAGAAATGTTTTGTCTTTGCTTATTCTCTTGACTCTCATTAGCTATTCAGGTTTGTGTAACTTTATAAAACCCCATGAATTAAAAAGGCTTAACACTTAAATAAGGAATCAACATCCAAAACACTTCACCCAACGTGATCAAGTTCCAACATCGGAAGAAATTAAGAGGTGAAAAGGAATCACTCGGAAAACCTTAGTTGTTGAGCTTCGATATTCACCGGTATCGGCAAAAGGAAGTTTTGTTTCATGACAAGTATCACATACGGACATCGCCGATACCCTTCGACATCGATAAAAGGTGAAGAAAGTAAACGTTTAAAAGAAATAAATGATATCCCCAATAGCTGATACCTGACGTGCTTGTTAGAATCAGAGAAAGCCGAATCGCGACGAACATTCTGGCCACACTAAAGTTTTTTCTCCGATCACCGATTCCCGAAGCGTTTCGACATCGAGAGTTTTTTGAGGAAGCTAATCTGAAGAAACTCATGATAAGTTCATCCCCGATTGCTGACCCCTGATACAATTTTGACATCGGCGAGCCCAGGTTTATTTGGAACACACAACTTGAAGAAAGTCCCGACTCCAACTAATACACACAGATTAAGTCACCAGTCTTCAACGCCACGTGTCCCTGCGAGATTGGAGAATCTGTATGGTCTATATTAACCCCGAGTCATCCTTGGTTCCCTAGGTTCAAGTCACACCTCTGAGTCAGTTGTGCCACATCAGCATCGTACGATGAAATCGATCGGCGTCGGGGTTTTTTTGCAGAAGGATATCAACGAAAACGTCCAGAGCACATTGTCGATCCCTGATTTGCCCACTAAGAAAGCGACACGATGGGATGTTTTAGCGCTAGATACGTTTAGATTCAGAGCATTTAAGGGACTAATTAATTCCAAATCTCGCATTAGTTGCTACTTCGTGTGCGAATCCAAACCACTGTTTGAAATTACTGATAGAACACGTCACCCTTTGTGCCTCCGCCGTCAACCCACGATGAATTTAAGTTGTAGAGATTCAACGACAGATTTGTTTAAATTCCACTCATCACCCAGATCAAATGGTTGATATGACAAGGTAAGTTCTTCCTCAATTTAAATTCTCTTGAGCCATTGTAAACTAAACCATTCTGCGCGCAAAGGAGTGTCATAGCATCCAGAGAAGTGAAACGAGCAATTTGAAAGCTGCAGAGATCCCGTGAGTATCAAATAGCCAGTTTTAGCAAGCTTTACAGGTATGTACCAGTCTGTGGATTTCTCATGTTTACACTTCATATTTTATCGAGTGTTGCTCTGTACGCAGTCTCTAAAATGTTTATTTTGATTGCAGGAGCAATGCCTCCAAGAAATCTGACCACTAGGTGATCGTCGAAGCTAAAAGAACCAAAGGTCGGAGAAGGTTCCTCTCCAGGGGTAGAAAAACAGTTGGAATACATGTCGAGGCCGGAACCAGTCATTAAGACATCTACAAAGAACGTTTTCATTCAACCACCGACTTTTGGAGACACATAGGCAAACACAGGGACCAAGGCGGTACTCCCACATTGGGGAGAACTCTTCAAGAATATCAACTAGGAAGAATTCCCAGAATATATCCCGCACAACGACCCAGATATCAGAAAGCTCGATGACAAATTTTTCCAAATATCCGATGGTCGTGCCTGCACATGGTAGCAAGTAGAACCCATGTGTTTCCCTATATAGAAATTCTGGAGTGGCTCATTGACCACACAGACACACATAAGTGTTTAATCAACGATGATAGTGGTGGGTGTGCCGGGGTTTTCCTTCCAGTGGAGGTGCAGAAGTACTACAAGCTTAGGGACCTAGAGGAGCAACTGAACACCGATTTCATCATAAACTTCTATGAGTGCCATGACACTGGCTAGGTGATGGCCTCATGGTGGAGAGAAGATAAAAAATACACCAATCGGACCTCCGGCTAGTACCAGACAACCAACCTAAGGGAGCCATATATCTATCTAATGGATCTCATCTGCTAATTGTATGGGGAGAAAGAGTGCTCCAAATTTTTGGAGGCATGGATGCCTCTATCTTACACAGTGGAGCCATCATTTCAAAGCAGCTGAGCATTTGCATACAACAGGCTTAGACGTCGAAATAAGGAGAGACTCTAGCCTTCTACATGGCTTCGTATTCACTGGACATCATGTGTTCCAGAAACGTCTTTGCCGGCATGAACCTGAGCTGGCACGTTGCAAAAATCTCGGTCCACGTTTATTTCAACATCTTATGGGAGAACAAGTACAAAAAATCCTACTCCCTAATCTACGATGAATTCATCACACGTATTTACTTTATTCTTTTCAGGAAAGAATGCCCGAGATTATCAGCTACGGCCAAAAAGATGATATCAAAGGTCGGCCACTGGTATCTCGATGAGCGCGATACCTACATCAGAGTGTTCAAGGCCACCTAAGCACCTCATCCACAACCCACGCATGTCCCTCACCGGCTTGTAGTGGGGGAGATATGATATCAGACAATCCTACAAGGTTATAACGCCACTCTGGTCAAGGACAAGAAAAGGGGGTTTATACCTTATGGATACCATGTAGGATTCTACTTAGTGAAAGACATTGATCAAGCTAAGTAAGAAAGACTGAGCCAATTGAAGTTCTGATTCCAGACCGTCTGATTCCACAAACACGACCCAAAGGTTATAGTCTTGAAACATGCCTCGCAAGTGTCATCCTGCTGGCCATATGCCCACAACAAGTTTGAAGATGAAGTCTTCACAAAAAATGCCCAGAATTAGGACAAAGTTGTGGCAAGGATGGTTGATCCTAAAATGACCAGGTTCAAATCCACGAGCCTAGATGAACAGGGAACGATCCTAGAACAATCATCTCAAGGGGCCCTGAGGGCTAGAGAAGAAATGATAGTAGCCGAAGCGACAGAAGCAACAAAAACCCCCACTAGCATATTTGGCCCATTTTGTGATGGTTGTTTCGACACTTATGCGACGTTATGCCATTGATATGGCGACGAATTTGGAGTCTCTGAAACGTCGGTTTAGGTGACATGGCATTTGCGATGAACTTGATCAAACGTCACACAAGAGACGATATAGGCAAACAATCTCAAACCAACTTTTCGTCTAAATTGTGACAACAACTTTTCTAGTTAAACCGACGCATCAATAGAATATGTTATTGCATATTCGATGACAACTTTTTGTTGTTTATGTAGCTAAACCGACACAAAAATAGAAGTTGTCGTCACATATTTGATGCCACTTTTCGTTGTTTATATAGCTGAATTGTCGCATCAATAGAAGTTGTCGTCGCCTATTCGACAACAACTTTTTGTTGTTTATGTAGCTAAAATGACACATCAATAGAAGTTGTCGTCACCTATTCGACGACAACTTTCCGTTGTTTATATAGTAAAACCGTCGCATCGATAAAATTTGTCATCGCCTATTCGACAACAGCTTTTTGTTGTTTATGTAGCTAAATCGACGCATCAATAGAAGTTGTCATCGCCTATTCGACGACAACTTTCCATTGTTTATATAGCAAAACCGTTGCATCGATAAAAGTTGTCGTCGCCTATTCGACAACAACTTTTTGTTGTTTATGTAGCTAAACCGACGCATCAATAGAAGTTGTCATTGCCTATTCAACGACAACTTTCCGTTGTTTATATAGCAAAACTGTCACATCGATAAAAGTTGTCGTCGGATATGCGATGACCAAAATTTATTTAG
>JASDQU010214462.1:0-17918 GCA_032191745.1 Picea mariana | reverse complement strand
GGTTCATATCAACTTGCGAGTTCACACTTCACGAGTTCTAACAACTCCACCCTTTGACTCCCCTGAGTCAAGAGTCAGTGAAATGTTGAGCTCCCACCATGTGTCCTTTCCTAATGGATGACTAGGATCAAGTCATGAGTTTGGACTTCATGATTTCATGCCTCAGAGGTTCTCTCTTGTCCTCCTTGCAAATCTTCCAAGTTTCGAGTCCTTGAACTCTTGGATCTGCTCCCACCTGTCCGCCTGATGATGGATGGTTCCAATGATTTCAGAATTTAGAGACTTTGAAAAGTACACTCTCCTTTTCACTTTGAAAGGGTTAAGGCATGTGAACCTTACCTAGATCTAGTGGATTTTGGCCCTTGTGCTTAGATTTGAAGACTCAAATATGTCCTCCTATGCGCTCTCCTTCTATTTTCTGGACATAGATCAGACGGTGAATATCTCTTCTTCCATTGTGGATCCTACGGTAGCTGTCACTTCTCCTCCTGAGCTTTGGTATTCTTCCAAACTTTGAAGAATTCTCTAAGTGTCAAAGGCCTTGACCTTTTATCCTTCTGTGAGCCCGATGACTTTGAGTCTCTCCTTTGTTTCTTGAAGCGCTACCTCTCCTTCAAGATTTAGGACTTGGAACAAGTTTATCTTCTTCTCCTTTCTGTTAGGACTTTGTGTGAAAAGTCACTATCCTTTCTGAGCTTTATCTTACTAAGATCTCTAAGGAACTATACCCTTCTGCATCTTCAAAAATAGTTTTCTAATGCTTTCTTGGCAACCCAATGTTCTTCTGAGCTTTCAAAATTGAACAAGTTCTCTTTGTACGCTCTTCTTGCACTTGACTGAGACTTCATATGGCTATATTTCAACACTTCGTATGAGTGTTGTCCTGGTGCACTCCTGTCATAGGTCTTCCTCCAAAATCTTGATTTCTCTCAAGTTCAAGAACAAAATTCTTGCGTTCGCTCCACACACACTTGCATTCGCTCCACAGAGTATCCAACAACCCTCTAAGTTCCTTCTCTTGTGACATTTATTTTCTCTTTGAACTCGAAACAAAGTTCCTTTGTGAGTGCCTTGCACTCGCTTGATGCCCTCCTGGAAGAGCCCTACAAAATCTTCAACAATTATGTCCCTCTGTGCCTCCTCAGCAAAGTTCTTCTTCTAAGGTATTCAACAAACTTGAGACTCCTCGTGAGTCTGTAAAATCTTCTAGTGTTCCCTCCTAGAATGTCCCTGCTTGAACTCTTTTCGAGATTCAGATACACACTCCTTGTGTTGGCTCTAGAACTTCCAATGTTTTGTTGTGCACTCCTTGCACAGCCTAAAGAACCCAGAACAGTTCCAACAAACTCACATATAGAAAATTCTATCTATCCCTACAGATGGAAGCTAACATACATCTACAACCTAAACAAACACACAAATGACAACATTCAAATGCATAAATACACACAGACAATTCATATGTAAGAAAAACTACTTTTCTATTCATCTGAATTTCTGATTACAGTGTGTATAAAATCTCGGACTTCAATGGAGTCTTGTCTCTCTCTCGTTTCTCCCATTCTAACTCGTGTTCAATAATAATACTCCCTCTTCCTCATTGGGCGTACAATGTATCTCTCTCCACTAGAGAGTTTCCCTCCGACTACTTTTCTATTTTTAAAAAAACAAAAACCCTAACCTCTACCTAATTTCGGTTACATTCAAGATGAGGCGTGCAACTCCCAGGTCACCCATGATCATTCCATCTGCATGCGTGTGATATTTTTGGGTTTTCAGTCAGCTTCAAAATATTCGCTACAACTGTCTGTGCTTGGGATTTCGAATTGATTCCCAGGTGTTGAGTTGTCTTTCCACGTATGCTTGTTGATGATGCTCCTACATCACTTGTGCAATTTTTCAAGTACTTGTCTATCGAGTAATAATGTGTTTTGACAAAATTGTGATATAGTCCATAAATATTTATCGAGGTTAGGTCATGAAAATGGGTCAGAGAAGACATTTCCATGTAAGAACTGAGAAGGAAAATGTGACCAAAGAGAATACCAATTAGATATATGCACATGACTAGTTTCTATTACTAGAATAAGTGTTAATTCTCATCAACCCCGCAAAGTGATCAGTTAATGGGGGGCAACGTTGAAATTTTCTCAAACGTTTCTTGTAGTCATTGAAATTTGACATGGTTGCACTAGATGCATTCCTTGATGGTATGGGAGGGTTTCAAGACTCAAATATTACTCATATTATACCCACATAAGAGAATTGTTTGTAATTGGATGGCCAATAAGTGGAATATGGTCAATAGCTTAGATGAGAGAAAAAATCAAAGATAAGATCAAATAACTGATGCAGCTTGTGCAATTTTTTGAGTACTTTTCTATCAAGTATTAGTGTGTTTTGACAAACTTGTGATTAGTCAAAAAATATTTATCGATGTTAGGTCATGAAAAGGGGTCAAAGACGACATGGTCATGTGAGAACTAAGAAGGAAAAGGTGACCAAAGAGAAGACCAATTAGATATAGGCATATGACCAGTGTTGATTACTAGAATAAGTGATGATTCTTGTCGACACAGAAACGTGACCAGTTAATAGGGCCAACATTGAAATTTTCTCAAACATTTCATGTAGTCATTGAAATTTGACATGGTTGCACTAGATGCATGCCTTGATGGTATGGGAGGGTTTCAAGACTCCAATATTACTCATATTATACCCACATAAGTGAATGGTTTGTAACTGGGTGGCCAATAAGTGGAATATGGTCAATAGATTAGATGAGAGAAAAAATCAAAGATAAGATCAAATAACTGAGGAAGATTGTGCAATTTTTTGAGTAGTTTTCTATTGAGTATTATTGTGTTTTGAAAAACTTGTGATATAGTCCATAAATATTTATCGAGGTTTGGTCATGAAAAGTGGTCAAAGAAGACATGGTCATGTGAGAACTGAGAAGGAAAAAGTTACCAAAGAGAAGACCAATTAGATATAGGCACATGAACAATTTTGATTACTATAATAAGTGTTGATTCTCGTCGACCCCGTAAAGTGACCAATTAATGGTTCTAATGTTGAAATTTTCTCAAACTATTCCTGTAGTCATTGAAATTTGAAATGGTTGCACTAGATGCATTCCTTGACGGTATGGGAGGGTTTCAAGACTCAAAGATTACTCATATTATACACAAATAAGGGAATTGTCTGTAACTGGGTGTTCAATAAGTGGAATAGGGTCAATAGATTATATGAGAGAAAAAATCAAAGATAAGATCAAATAACTGACGAAGCTTGTGCAATGTTTCAAGTACTTATCTATCGAGTATTAGTGTGTTTTGACAAACTTGTGATATAATCCATAAATATTTATCGAGGTTAGGTCATGAAAAGGGGTCAAAGAAGACATGGTTGTGTGAGAACTAAGAAGGAAACGATGACCAAAGAGAAGACCAATTATATATAGGCACATGACCAATGTTTATTAATGTGAAGGGAGACAACGCCAACATTTAGGGTGGAATGGCTTGCTCATTTACTTGAAACCAACGCATATAAATCATGACATGTGAATGGGGCCAATGTTGATTTTTTTCCAATTTGTTCTTGTATTGACTCAAATTTGACATGGTTAGAATAGATGCATGCAATTACAGTATGGGAGGGTTTCAATACTCAAACATGACTGACACAAAAAAATTCACAATCAAACAATAAGCCTATAGAATAATTAATGTGAAGGGAGACAAGGCCAATTTTTTGGGTGGCATCGCCTGCTCATGTACTTGAAATCAATGCATATAAATCATGACATGTGAATGGGGCCAATGTTGAAATTTTTTCAATTCTTTCTTGTATGGACTAAAATTTTACATGGTTAGACTAAATGCATGAATTGACGGTATGGGAGGGTTCCAGAATCAAACATGACTATTTTGTTTTTTGTGTGTCTATTTGTGACTGATAAATCAACAACTAGTCGGGCATGCACTCGCATGACATGGGATCATGTTATTCGACAATTACCACTATAACCTCCAAGCATGCCAACGTGACCCATCACATGACACACAAGGTAATTTGAGGGTTTTGAACCAATGACTTCACATAACATAACACCTTCACAATCCATCACCGACTATTCTACACCCTAGGGGATTACAAATTATACAATATTATGTTCAACCCAAATTTCATTTGAATGAACATAATCATCATTAGTCAATATCCTTTCCTGCAACTTAGTTGAATGACTTCCATTTGCAACAAACAATACCCTTCTATCCTTTGTAAATCCATTCTTATTTGTCGATGAAATATCATCATATCCAAAACCCTCTAGGTGATATTGTCTCAAGAATAATGGAAACAACAATTACTTGTCCACTCTTCCCAATTCTTCCTCTGGTATATCCCATCTAACTTAATATTTGGGACTTGATACATGTGGTATGTTTCTCAAAACTAGGAGAAAACATAGCATTGGTACTCAACAAATCGTGAGAAGGAATCAACATCAATATCATACTTGTTATAACTAATAGGGATATAATCAAGATCTTAAAATGTATAAAAGGTAATCGAAGAGTTTGTAATATCTTCTAGTACATAATAGTTTGTAAGTTCAAGACCCTATCTGCAATCTTGTAATCCCTTAATGACTCATCTTTCTCAGTCATATATAGCAACAAGAGTTCATATTTTTTCTTCAAATCATGGTATTAATCAAATAATTAAACATTTTCTACTTGAAGGGGATAAAATTCCTCATGAATCTCATCAACAAAGGCATATAAGCATGGATCATCATTTTTTTAGCTGGGTATTGACTACATCGAACCTATTATTGTACTCCTTCAAAATAGTAATAGTTGTATGAGAGTGGTTTTTAAATTCCTCCTCCAAATAATCAATTAAATATGTTTCATCCCCAAATTAATCCATGAGGTTCTTAAATACATGTTTCAATGTTCTTTCCAAGACATCAATCTTTCTATATTTTTCATCATATCCCTACAAGACATTAGTCTAAAAGAGGGAATTTTCTTCCTCCGACTAGGTATTGGTTGTCTCTATTTAATCCTTCAATATTCCATTTGTGTTCACAATAGAGAAACAATAGTTGTAAGGAATTTGATTGTTTAGGAATTTGATCATGAGATTCTTGGAAGGAAATATATTTCTTCTTGCAAATTTCCTACAATTTCTACAAAATTAGTTCTTCATATTCATCAAAGGCTCCCAATATTTCCAACAAAGGGTATAAAGTACTTAAAGTTTGAACTTTAGTTGATTATGAATAAATCAACTATCCTACTTGTTGGTCAATATCTGACTGGGTTAGGAGAACTTGCTTCCATATCAACAAATAATAAATCATACAAGGATATAGGTCCTTGGTATTTTCTTATACAACAGTAAAGAAATATACAAAAAAAAAAACATATATAGAACTATGATCTATAGTAATGGAATTATTGTTGGATTTCTACAATCATTAGTTGACCAATAATCATGAAATATTTTCCAAGTCGTTGTTATTATTGGTTGATATGAAGGAACTTATTTTTTGGGCATACACTCCAAGATTTCTTGGAAAAAACCAACCAACTTCTTCATACAACCACAAATACTCGATCTGGAAAACTATCATGCACATTCAAATAGTGCACCAATCCAATTCTTGTCAATCAATACCACATTTAATATCTAAATATGAGTGGACTATTTGATTATACCCTAAAAAATCCATACACAAGGGATAGGGCCTCATCTCTTGCACATGCATCATGACTTGGTTGATGAAGAGGGTAGGGAAGTTGTCTTTTAGGAAGGCCTATTTCAAATCATGAAAATCAATGCACATGCAAATGCTACCATGTTTTTGGTTTACATGGACTGGGTTAGATACCTAGTTTTATTTCAAGCAGGCCTAGTTCAAATCGTGAAAATCACTACACACATAAAAATCAGTCCCATAGAGTAAGAGAATGCCCCAAAAAAGTGCCTAAAATTATCTAATAAAGACAAACCAGTGAACATGGAGAAAGTAATAGGTTTGTGTAATGAACCCCAAAATTCTCAACTAATTTTTTTTTTTTACCGTTATTGAATTTTCCTTTCTTTTCTAAAATATACTATACTATGAATTATCATTACTTATCCTTCATGCATTCCATGTATACCATGACTTCATTAATTATACTTTATGGATTCCATGTATACTATGGCTCCAACAAGTGAAAGGTATTCTAACTCAATTTAATATTTAAGCGTGGTAGTTTGTCACCCATGTGAATGTCACTATATATATATATATATATATATAGCTTGGTTACCCATCATAGATAAGTCATTTGAATTAATAAAAGTCCCTAAGTATATGTATATAGCTATATACTAGGAAACTACACCATATAAATTCGATACCACTGCAATTAAGGAAAAATATGTTATGAGGAAAACACTAAGGGAAGCTATTTTCTTATGCATGCTACAGGCATAATAATAAAGACCAACATTAATAGACTCTGTCTCGTCATCTAATAAATAAAAAAAATTACCCCTTGCCATAAGGAGAGAAGATTCTATCCATCTACCATGTGATCATGGGCGGTTGAACTAACAGGTAAGATCTAGTTAGTTCCACGCCTTAAACTAGACTAGAAATAACATTGGTAACCAGTTTTGGCGGGCTGGGGAAGAGTGTGGTGGCCTATCTTGGCTGAGTTTATCATTACAATTTAGTTTGTCATTAGGGTTTTTGAATGACCAGTACACGACTGTCAGGGTGTAGAAGAACCCCTGCGAAAAGATATTAAGTGTGACTGTCGTATGCCTCTAGGGCCCAATGCTAGATTAATGAAGTCCCGTTTAGTGGTTGCCACAACACCTTCATCACATGGTTGGGTACCATCTCGGAATAAATGCCATGAATTTCATTTACGGGTCCTTCCCGGGTCTATTACTCATTGTCTTTACATCTTTGTGTTAAAAAAATTCCTTTAGATTGCTCATCGTAACACCTCGCTCCAGTTTCGTTGATGCAAAGTTCAGCGTTCTGGTGTAGTCGGGTTGATTCTATTAGTGGCATATTTCGACATGCTTCTTCTCAGAAGGTAAGATTCCTCTATCTAGGATAAATTTAAACCCTGCTTCTTGCAAGGATGGACTGTGCATATTAAACTCTTGGTTAACTAGTTGTTCATTTGTTTAGTACATCATCTCCCATTTGCTTTAGAGTTATTCTCTAGTAAGGATGAACCACTCGATAAGGTTTAGTTTCATCTGCGACACTTATTCTAATCAAAGTTACTTTCCCTTGGTTCTTTCACCCTACGGGTTTTGAACCTGGATAAAGGTCATGTTGGCGTCCCTCGAAGGTTCCATCATTCGATGGGGTAACATAACAGTTCATGCTTATACCTCCTACAGCTCTATGGATACCTAGTTCTATAATATAGTACATACTGCCTCATGTTATCCATTGAAATTGTTTGGTTTTCGGCCTAGGGTATTTGGCCGAAGGATCTCCTTGTCCAGGGTTTGTGAGGGTCTGGGAATCAACTATTCTCTTATGTTAAGTCGTATCCAGAGAATGAATTTTGATTTAAGTTTTCTGTTAATTTAGGGATGCTTTCAATATCAAGATTATTGGATTCATCTTGTTCCATGTCCCAAAATATGGGTCTGTATTGTTGTGTTTTCTCACTTATAATATTTGACTATATGTATAATGATTTCTTCTTCTGTAGTTTTTTTTTCGTATTTATCTTTTAAGTTGGATTTCAAACTAATTATGGGACCATTTTTACTGTGAGGGAACCCATTATATGGTCATTGACCTCTCCACCCCTCGAGAGATCGTAGCTGATGTTTCATAGGGATGCAAGGGAATAACGATTCTTGTTGTAAGCCCAAGTTAAGTAATCATTCATACTCTCTTACTCTTACTTCCTGGTTATGTTACTTTTAACTAGAAATCTAATTTATACTCAACATGTGGATTCTGATCACAAAATACTAATTGAAAATATCTTTTGTTTCATCGTGTAGGGTTGGGGTGTATAGGAGCCCTCGGATCCTTGGTCTCACCATACCCAAAAGGTATTCGAGTTCCTCTCTTTTGATGTATGCAAGATTGTACCACTCCAGGTTATGTTCCATGAAATAACAGTTCTGGCTTAGATATTCATTGTTATGAGGTTTTATATATAGTCTTATGAATTGAATTATATTCACCTAAGACTACTAGCTCGATTTCCATAGACAAGGTTTTTCCTATCGTGACACAGGATTGTTCCTTCCTTGTGCATTTGTACTAGACAATAATTATAAAGTAATCAGATTTGATCATGATTCACTCCAGGATTAGGGTGATTTGAATCTCCTGCGCTTTGTTCTTAATATGTGGTTCTTGAACATCCTGTTATGAGTTTTCTGGTTATGCATAATGATTTATCGAACTGTTCATTTCCTTTAGATAATCGTTGACTATTTGCATGTAATGATAACATTCTGAAACAGTTCTTGGACTTGCACGATCAGCTATATAATTATTTATTCATGTCTGGTGCATAAGGTATAGAAGCTTCCAATACTATGTATTCATTCTACCCTGTAATCGTACGATGACTATCATGCATAACCATTTAATGTTATTTTTATGAACTGAAAAACTACATACATCTATGTATAAATATAATTGCTAATTCTTTCTAGTTCATCATCTAGTTTTATCCAGTGAGTTAATAGGGTCTAATTTCTTCACTGTTTAAATAGCTCATATAATAGATCTGTCGTCACAATATATTTAGCATAATTTTCCTCTTTTGTATTCAATATTCGAAGTATCTTTATACATTCAGATTAGTGGACTATAAGGAATCTAGCATAATTTTTTATCTTCGTTCCTATACTCCAGATCTATCTTTACATAGTTAGTTTAAGGAAAACTATAGGGCACATAACATAATTTTAAATCTTTGTATTTAATTTCCAGAATACACTTTATACGGTTAGTTTAATGAAAACTATAAGGTGTATAGCATAAATTTTGATCTTCGTGTTTTAGTTTCTAGGAACATTTTCACACAATCAGTTTAATGAAAACTATAGCATAACTTTCAATCTCTGTGTGTTATTTTCCAACATTATTTTCACACAGATAGTTTAATGAAAACTATAGCATAATTTTCAATCTCCGTGTGTTATTTTCCAGCATTATTTTCACATAGATAGTTTAATGAAAACTGTAGCATAATTTTCAATCTCCGTGTGTTATTTTCCAACATTATTTTCACACAGTCTATGCATTCCTATACGGCTGAAACTCTAGCTGTGTAGGATTCACTTATTGGTAGGAAGTTTGGTACAATAGTTGAATGACTTACTAGATGATGTAGATATCCTCTCTAATCTATTCATGTGTGAAATTTTCTTCCGATCAAGGGTAAATGAGGTTATACTGAAGTCTACAGTTCATACCGTAGAGAATTATCCTATAGCTAGCTCATTCTAACAGACTCTGAATTCAAAATAGTGAAACACATATAGATTTAACAAATGCACCCGAAAAATCAAAAGTTTCATAATAAATTAACCAGAGACAGAGTACGTGAAATATTTGAATGGTTACTGGACAACAAAAGGAACAACCACTTTCCTCCCAACCTTAGAACAGGCCAACCAAAATCACTTGTCCTGTTCAACCCCTAGCCTGACCATGAATCCATGAGGGCTAACTCAAAACTCCTCCTCAACAAATGTTTCCAGCTTCAACAGTCTTCTCCTTGCCTCACACTCAACAAGTAGTGTTCATAACAACAAGAAGTTAGTAATTTTTCCCCAGCATACTATGTAGCGGCATGCCTCCTCACATATGCTATATATCAAAAAATCCCTTTTTTCCTAGGTCTTTTTCCCTCCCTTGGGAATTTTTGTAGCTTTCCAAATCCCTGATTTTTAGGGGCTTCCCATGGTCAAATTCTGGATTTTCCACTTGTAACAATCATCCCTGAGGTAGTTCCAACATGTTCCCCACTCATGCAGTCACGGTCAGTTGATTTCAACATGGTTGTTCCATTTGTCCTCCTGCAATAATTATAAAATATTTTGTTTCATACAAGTGTCAGAGTCAAGTAGTTAGTTGGGTCAGATCAGATCTCTTCCCAATAGTCATAATTATTAATTACAATTAACCAAATTCAAAATTCGGAATTGCCATAAATGACAAAAATTTTCCAATTTTAAATTTACCAAAAACAAAATAATTTTCCTAAGAAATTTCAAATTCAAAAATAATTTATTTTTGGGGATGTTACAGTTTGGCTTATCACTTCCTAATTGAATTGAAAGAGAGAAAAGGAAAGTCTATCAAACCAAATATAACAATAACAAATCTTTGAATCCAAACATGGGAGGATTTTTCCCATGTTAACAAAGAACAAGACACATAGAATATCCCCTCAATGAAGAAGCACCAAGAAAAAGAGGCAATGTTATCAAGAAAATGAATAATATTGAATATTGTGGTAGAAGTTCTGGGAGTTTTTTTTCATGGCATGTTTAAGATTTATGGATATTCAATTTATTTTCTATTGATGTTGAAGAGGTGTACAAAATTCCAATGGAAATGTTAAAGGGCCCCATAAAATCGTGGTGGAGTAACATCCAAACTAGATTTGATGTAATCACTTATGAACCTTAAAGGATTAGGATGACTTGAAGATGTTTTGAACTTTTGAAGGATATGTTCTCTTTTGAGAATGATATAAAATATGTCTTTAATCAATTGTAAGTATACAAGACATTTTGTGTCGACAAATGAATACAACCATAAAATGAGACATTGGTAACATGGATATTGAATCATCTTCACAGGTTTTGTGTTGTTCAACATTGTTTCAGAGCCTTATATTTAAGTTGTTACTATAGTTACTTAGTTGGATACCATGGAGAATGTCATATTCACCACATTCAAACTATATTATGAGAAATAAAAAGAAAGGTTGAACTCATTGTAGGATTTCACTTGAGTAACCAGTGGAAATTTTCATGGGTTTTATAGAACAACCACTTGGGTAGGTGTTGTGCCTTTCATTTCTTATCCAAAGTCTGATTGTCATTGCTAGGGTTAAAATATTTTGGGGAATTATATGATTGATAAAAATTGGGGCTATGTGTTATTTTATTTTTATTTATGGGTCTATGTAACATATATATAACATATGTTATTGTGATGTTCTCCCCACTCTCCCAATAATATATCTGGGCTTGCGACAACCCAAAAAAACAAACTTAAATTCTGAGACAAAATGAGGGTATGGATAGCATGCAAAGTCAAGAGTTATAATAAATGGTTGAAACAGGATTATAGATATCCTTTGAACAAGAGAATGAGACATATGGAGGACTCTGGTAGCATAGACCTACTAATGAAACTTTGTGATGCAGAAGGAACCAATCAAACTCTCCATAGGGACTGGAAGAGTAACCATTCGAAGGATTAAACTCTAAGTAATGAGCTCAACTTCCTAAGGTCATGCTAAAACCAAACTTTGGATTAAAAGTGGACTCAAAAGTTTGTGCTATGTTTAAAGGTGACACACCTACTTCCAACATGAGATAATATTCTTTTCTCGCCCGTTTTTCTTTGTTTTTTCATAGAAAAATGAATTCTATGATACAAGAGAGGAAACGAGTGTCATGAGTATAAATTGGTTCCAACAGTGGAACGTACCTATGCTCAATGCAAGGAGGTGCATGCAGGATGTGGACACTCGAGGGAATGTTTTCTCTTAGGGTACAATGTGTCAAGATGGAAAGGATATAAACAAGGATTTGCTTGGCTAGTGATGGAAATTGTTGAGGTAATAGGCTTATAGCGAGAAAGCGAGAACCAAAAATAGGCCCAATACTGCAAACAAGATAATGGAGTGAAAATACAACTTAACGCCAAAGAATTTCCTTTTTAAAAAATTTAGTTCCTTAGGCCCAAAAAAGTATAAACTAATACCTAGGAGAACTCTTCTAGCCACTAGTTAATAGAGTATTCATTTTTCGAAATTAGTCTACTTGGTTTGAAAAAGAGTTAAACTTACACCAAATAGACGTCCTTTAAAATCCAATTAATGAGTGTGAAAGAGACAAGTTCACTCAACAATATTTTTTCTTTTCCATAGAGTTGAAAATGAGCTTAACTTAAGACTTGGTGGAAGTCCCATAGGTATAGGTTAGAATTCTTTTGACTGAGAATATGAGGTCCAAATGGAAAGTGATATTGTAACTATAAGAGACTTCTGGTCTAATGGAAAAATCTTGGCATGGGAACCAAATGGCACAAAGGTTCTAACTAGGGCAACCATGTTTGGTAAGCTTCTACCATTCATTAACAACACTTCTAGTAGAAGAGAGAAGGTTCAATGTCACTAACAAATGGTTTTGTACCTAAGGCATATGAATCACAGTCATAGGATAATGCAAGTGTGAAAAATGGAGTGACGACCTATCCTATATGCTTGGTAAAAGAAAATACCTGCAAAGTCATGAATGAACGACATGATGCTAGAAACCACAAGAATCCTTGGATAAAACAACCAAAACCAACTCCTTCCACTGCATTGTTAGTCCACTAGGTAAAAATATTAGTAAAAACTATGACAAGTAGGTAAATTTTTTCAACAAATAGTAAAAATAATCTATTTTACCATACCATTTCACATTTTTACTGAAATAGTGCATTTTGGACCGATTTGACCACGAACTTCACGTGTTGATTGTGGTATCTACGAGTGACAGAATTGACAACCGTTTGGACCAAGTAGGTACTCTTTCCTCCCTCTTCATTTCTAGTGGATTAGAATTCTAAATTAGGTCTCATTTTTTGAGTATTTTAAGGTGCAACTTCATAATCAGGGTGCACATGGGTTGTAGATTATCGGGTCGCATATATGGAGGCATGTACAGAGGCAAGGAAAATCCAAATTGCGTACATGCATCCCTACACATGATTGTTATCACAACAGCCCACGTACAAGTCCACAAATTTATTTTTTAAAGAAGTTTGACTAAAAAAAAAGGATTTTTCCTTTCAGGATGGTACTTGAATGTAGAGAAAGAGAGCATGAGGAATTTGATGTTGTAGTGGAAAGAGATCCAAAGGCCCAATTAGCATTAAAAATGCGCAAGATTTACAAGTTTTGGGCTCTCAAAGGTATGAGGGCTCAAGTGAGACTGCTCCAAATAGTGGTGAACTTTTGGGATCCGAATACATAGGCCTTCAACCTCGATGAGAAACCATTGAAAATTGAAGTCGAGGATATCTAATTTCTTACAGTATTGTATCGTCAGGGTGAGGTGGTGAACCTCAAATCCCAGGGATATAAGGGTGGCATGGACATAGAGGACTACATCGCCACTCACTTTGTTGCAAGAAAATAAAAGGTAGGGATCCAGCTCCCCATTAAAATGATCAACAATCTGATCTTGAAGATCAGCATTCTTGTACTTGCATAGATCATAGGATCGACCTCATTGCAGTAGGAATTAAGGACACTTATGTTATACTCAGTGGAGTGCTTACGACCTAGATTTTATGATTGGTGCACCTAACTACTAGCTAACATGAAGAGCCAGATAATAGATTGCAAACATGGTAGGAAGAGGAACTTTGGGTTCACATCTATCTTTTGTAGTTTTTTCTTTGAGCGGGTTCTAGGATTGATCCCTAGAGTCGATATTGTTTCAGATAGACTGCACGATCCAACCATGTAATAGTGGACCGAGGTGATGAGGCGGTTCAGAGGTGGTAGGGTGTCAACCCCCTATGACAATGGGTTATTCTTCTGGTGGCGTCGACAGGTGATATACCTAGATGACTAACCTTATGTAGGGATTGAATTAGGATGAGATATAGACATTCCATTTCCACCAAGCACCACCTATGGTGATATAGGTATGAAATGTTTTTATAGATTTCATTTTTTTGTATTTTTTAAATGAGTAAATAATGCAAATATTTTTGGATGATGTCAAGTATCTAACAAAAATGATTTTTTATGTAGATGTGGGTCCATGATGATCGGATGGATTCCCACAACACCAGTGGAGGAACCGGGGGGATGAGCCAGTGGGAGGAGATGCGGAGAGAGTTCTTCAGAATGTGTATGGAAACCTATCTCGTTTGATGTACAATATTCCCATGGTTCAGGTAGAGGATCTTCTAGAGGCAATACAACGAGAGGTGATGGGTTTGAACCATGTGTGGGTGTGACTCTTATAGTGTCTCTCAAATGCCATAGTGTGCTACTGTGACACACATCTAGTGCCACATGAGTATATGTTATGGTCATTGTATCGATTGGTTGTATATGTATTTTGAGGGTGTGAGCCTCAATTTTGTACTATGACACCATATTTTTGGAGATATGAAATATATAAAAAAACCCTGGTCTTCCTCTTTACTTATGTTACAATGTGTACATTGATAAATGTGTTTTATTTACTTTAGTTATGTGACAAATGCCAATCTAAAACATAATTATCATATGCATCAGATACATAATTAGAACTTTTGGGTATGTGATTATAAGTAATAAAATCAAAATGTCGTTCCAAAAGTCGTACCCGTAGGAATCGTTAGAGCATATTAGGATCTCACACATGATAGTTGTCATTCAACTGACATACTACTAAATGAGATTCTAGGTGAACCTCTAAAGACTGAAAACCATGTGAAATGGTGTCGCGTAATAGCTCTATAACAATGCTATATTCAGCCACAGTATTTGTTGATGGCCTTAGAAAATGCCACATGAAGACACCAGTTGACCCTCAAGTGAGTAAACGATCCAAGCGGCGAAATCCAAGTTTCTTGTATGAGGACTAACACTATTTGTGAATCTTGAGTAAACCAAAGACTCCGTTGACATTTCCCAACCAAGGGAAAACTCATTAAGAAAGACGATGACACAAAGGAAAATGTATATATATACACTAAGATACACTAGTATACAAAGAGATACACCCAAGCTTGGGGCTCAAGCATAATATCTTTTCAAGTAGAGCCCATTTCTAGGCTCAACTAGCATATTCCCTTCAAAATATTCCAATTCATAGGCTCCTTTTTCTAAGACACATCGCACGATATAAGTAACATGCCACATGGGGTTGAACTTGCATGCCCCCAATGGTTCTTTGGCTTGGTCATATAAGAGGACAAAGACACCCTCAGCGTAATCTTGAGGACAAACAGACTTATCATATTGGACCTTGGCACATCATTTATTCACTTCGATAGACATAAAGGCATCTCAATTTTGCTCATCTAGGATCTCTAGGTTTATGAGGCGTTCTTCGAGATCATAAGTTTCAGGTAGGAGCTTGAATTCCAGTCTAAGGGAAGGGATTTTTCATTCAATAGGAAGGAGAGAGTCCACATGGTGCGCTAACTGAAAAGGAGAAAAACCGGTGGAAGTATTAACTGAGTTTTGGTATACCCAAAGTGTCGGGTAAAGCATTAGATGCCAATCAGATTTTTTGTGGCTGGCAATTTTCTACAAAATTCTCTTGAGAGAATTGTTCACAACCTCTAGTTGTCCATTTTATTGGGGATAGTAAGGGGAATAATGAACATGTTTAAACCCTAGTTTTGATGCTAACTCTTTCATCATTTCATTCTAAAAGTGACTTCCATGATCAGTGACAATCTCCCTTGGGATTTTGAATCAGGATATAATTTGATTGAACACAAAAAATATTGCAGTCTTACCATCATATTTAATCGTAGGCATGGACTCTACCCAGTTAGTAAATTAGTCTACAAAAACAATAATATGTTGATTCCCCCCAGCCGAAGTTGGGTTGTTGTTAGGGACCTAACCTCTCACGTATGTAGAACAATATATTCAGATGTAATAAAGTTCAATATTAATAATGCCTAGAAGACCTAATAGAACCTTCTGCTTCTAGAAGTATCTTCCTCTAGATGTTTCTTTTGATAGAAATATTTATTATAAATAGGATTCGAGGGTATGAGAACCCTATCTTGGATACTATTGTAATAGAGCTCTGCTCGACTAGAGGTTTCCCCTTCAAAGAGGCCCATGAACATTGCTCTCAGAATCAAAGTGCTCTTTATGGTGTTATTTTGATATCATTCCAGTGTTATTGTGGTGTTTTTATGGTTATATTGTAATTTATCCGTTATTTATAGCATTTTATTTCTGTTCTGCATACTTTTTATATATGGAATATTACAAGTGGTATCAGAGCACTTTCCTCGACAGAAAATTGTGGGTTAATTTTTTTCATGGTAGAGACGTATTCTGACGTCTTTAAGCTACAAAGATCTATCGTTAAGTGCATAAACTCACGGTTGAGGGATTTATACACATAGGAAATACAAGTGGTTCTTAAGCGCACATTGTTGGCCACCCTTATAACCCCTGTTGGTACCCCTTCAAGTGGTAGTGCATCAGACAGAACATGTATATGGATAGACCTAGATTTATTGAAGCCCTCTTTAGATAAACTAATCGATCGCCTAACTGCTATAGTTTCGCTGAGAATAAGACTCGGTAAGATACTCTCTAGTACCTGGGTAGTCGGGTAGTACGACTAAGGGAACAGTCTAGCCTCCTTAGTTGGTGCCCTGAGATAATAGGCTGAGTACTACTATTGGACCACGCACGTATATTAGAGAGCTATAGGATATGGAAAACCCTTTTCTGTAGAACCCTTGGATACCTAACCCTTGGGGATGGAAACAAAACATAAAACACACAAGATCTATTACTACACAATTGTGTTTGAGTTTCCAAATCACTACAAATTTCTTCCTGGTTAATAATTTGGGCATTTCATCATTGCATTATTCTTCAGACCAAAGTATAACTCCACAGGTGTTAAAAAAAAAAACATCTGGAAATTTTTTCACCATTATTTGAGACCTATTCCATTGGATTTATCTCTTTGCCCTTATCACATTCATACCTATCATTTTCCAACAAACTTTTTGAACCCTCCCACCCCTTTTCAGTTCCCTCTTCATCATGGCCCATACCCATAGCCAAGACTTGGAATCTCATTTCAAGACCTTGCAATCTAATTTCACAGAGACCCAACAAGAAGTGAGACAACTCAATGAAAGTATTGCCACCATCAATCAAAACATGGACTCCTCCATTGCCGCATCAATCACAGAACTCAAAGAAGACCTCAAAAAAGACATGACTACCCTACTTGAATCTGTCGTTTTGATGATCTACACCAAGCTGCATATCCCTATAGATACCCCTTTATCTGACCCACCTTTGCATATCGAAGTCGAAACTTCCTCTCATTCCCATAATTTTCAACCCCATCACTTTCAACATGACCAACACCTTCCACAGGTGGATGTGACAAAATTTGATGGCTCGGATCCCACTAGTTGGGTAACTTAAATGGAACATTATTTCTCTTTGCATGACATTACATATGATTTGGAAAAAATCCGTTATGGTGTTCTCCATCTAGATCAATAACTTTGGCAGTGGTGGCAATGAAGAAAAACTTCATGTTAAGGGTATATTTCTTAGACACACTTTGAGGTAGAGATTTATGAATGCTTTGACACTAACACCAACCATTTAGGTCTTTTGACAAAGTTGAAACAATCTGGAACAATGGAAGACTTTATAGCTTCTTTTGAGTGACCAGATTTTCGTACAAAGGGCATGTTAGATGCTTTTTTCTGAGAATGTTTTATCAATGGCCTCAAGGATGCAATTCATGCCCATGTCCTCATGGCTCATCCTAAGAGTTGGGTGGAGGATACTAAAAGATATAAGGAAGCACAACAGGTTGTCTCTTCTCAAAACCAGAAACCCCCCTTTATTCCTCGCACTAAACCAATAAATCCCACTACTCTTTTTGCTCCA
>JASDQU010214460.1:18491-35775 GCA_032191745.1 Picea mariana | reverse complement strand
CCTTACTCTTTGAAGAACACATGGACCACACTAAGGGGGGGGGGAGGTGAATTAGTGTGTGGTCTATTCTAGACTTTTTCTTCTTAAAGTTACCAATTAAAACATAATTGAACATATTACTAACAATCAAATCATAATTACAATGGACACAGAGATACCATATGTTTGTATAAGCTTTTGTATAATTGATATGAACATAGTAATACAAATATATGTGAAAGAGGATTTTATTTTAGCACCAACTAAATGTTTCAGCACCAACTGAAGTAAGGAGCACCAACCCCTTAGAGAGCACCAACTCTCTGCCAAGACCCAGCTTGGTGCAAGACCCAACTTGCTGCAAGACCCAGATTGCTGATAGAACCCAGTCTATCCAACTAGAGTTTATTCAACCCAGTAGAAATGATCCATTATAGAATCAATGATCAAAGGTATACTTTAAGACACTCATCACCACATTTCATCTTCTCTATAATTCACATCTTTCCTCTGATATCTTCTTGGAATCTGCTTCAGTTATTGATCTTCTGATTTGGACTACAAACTCCCATTCTTCTCAATGCTCTTCCATGTTTATATACTTTACAAACTGGTGTGAGATATAAAACAGTGTGTCCCTACAATTGGACCAATGCATCTCTTTAATTAACTTTAACAATAATCTCTGTTTATTATTTTCATTGTTATGGCTTTTCATAAATTGATCACAGCCATGGATCAATTTAATTCATTATACTCAATACCGAATCTCTGTTATATTCACAGATACTAGATTCCGTGAAGGTGCTTCCTTCAAACCATTGCATGTGATCGACGACGCAAAACCACAGGCTTATCAACCCACAACGATGTATTATAACAACCCTTTAAATCTCTTAACCATATGATGAACAATGGTGACCTCACGTTAGGTGAGACGAGTTCCTGAGCGTTTATCGTTCCAACAGTCATGATTCAATATCCTGACAAGATGGACGACTGACGGGATTTCAACACTTTGACCTTCGTAATTTCATGACTTCAAACCTTTCAAATCTATTTACCATATGACCAATGATGGTGACCAAATGCTAAGATTGAACGAGTGCTTGAGCGCTTTACCAAATCAATGGCCATAATGCGATCTTCTGATGAGATTGACGATTGACAGGATTTCGACACTTTGACCTTTGAGTCTTCGTGACTTACGACATTACAAAACTCCTGATTACGATATTGCCGATACAATCAGATGGTTCACGTTTATATTTTCCGAGACAGATCAACGATCATATACAACCCTTACATTACTCCTTCAATGCTTAATCCAACAGACAAGACTTTAATCACGTATCGAGATAGATCGTTGACGGGATTTCAGAGTTTTTCCTTTCGGGTCTTCGAGACTCACAACATGTCAAATCTCCCGAAGACGATATCGCCGAAATGACCAGATGGCTCACATTTTTTTTGTGAAGACAAATCAATGGTTAGTTTGATCCTTACATTCCTTAATCCGACGACCATGACTTAATCGAGCATTGAGATGGATGGCTGTCGAAATTTCGGAACATTGGGCGAGTGTTGTGGTGAAAACTCCCGGTATGGCATCGTCGAAATGATCGGATGGTTCGCGCATGATCTTCACCAATACGATCGGACGGTTCAAGTTATTTCGGGTTTTCATCTTTTGAGACTTCGAGACTTTTGACGCTTAGAAATTCCTGAAAGAGTTTTCCCGAAGTGACGTTACGTCACTTGTTGACATGACACGAGAAAATTACCTTTTGACATTTGTCATCTTCTGACTGTGCCACGTGTCCTTAGCTGACATGCTCTGTTGACGTGCTTTGTCAACGTGTCTTGCTTCCTTGACTTCAGGGTTTCGGCTTTTGGATTTTTGAACAACTCTCATCGCTGATTCTACAAATCACAAATCCCTGAATTGTTGATCTTATGCCACATGTCTGCCTTCCAATCGACGGCTAGGATCTCTTCGGTATTTCGGAATTCACGAGTTCGGGATCCTTGAGTCGTTGTCACTCCAAATTATCTGAGTCTAGAGTTCTGAAGGAACTCACAGCTAACCGCCATGCAGCTTCTCCCAGATCTAATGGTCCTCATACCTTTGTGATCTGATGACCTAGAGCTTTATCGGGACTTCGTGTTTCATGATTTTTGGGGGACTACTCACCTCCCTTCTTCCATTCCTGATTTCTCGATATCCACTTACGTTGGATATTGTTGTTTTGACCAAAAGGTAGGGGGCCTGATAGATCGTCCCGGGCTCCAGGCTGGTGAGCTTCTCGTGGAGTCCAAACACCTAGAGCCCCCACCATACCTTTGCACTATGCATCGATAAGTTATGGTGAGCGCTGTGTATATAAACCTACATAGGTTTATTCGCGCTTTCAATGTGGGGTTAATCCCATTTCAAGAAATGATCGACACCGTCAATTTTCTTGATCGGGCGGCTACTGAGACTTCTCATCACATCTGTGCATTTGATCAATTGATCAGCATTTCCACTGATCTCAATGACATCTCTACAGTCTGTTCTTCCTCCAGAGATTTTGATCAATGAATCATTGTTGATCCTATCGTGATCAACAATGGTCACGGATTTTCTCTCTGTGCAATTTGATCTTTCTTATGAGCTTTGATCTATTCGCTCTTCCACTGAGCTTGCGCTATTGGATCGTTGATCCTATCGTGATCAACAATAGACATGAAATACCTTTGTACTTCTGAGCTTTAATTCTATATGTGCATTCTTTTATGTACTAATAGTCAGTCGTTAATCCTCCTGAGCTTTGGTCTCTGCGTTTGTTATTTCAATTTCTGCACATTGTTTTGACATCATCACTTCATTTGTTGACATCAATGACAATCTATCCAACACTCTCTTTATGTTCTAGACAAATTACCGTGGAAATGCTTGTTCCATGGAGATGTTCTCTTTCTTTTTCTAGGCAAGTTACCATGGATACCTGACCAAGGATGAGGTCTTCAATAGATTCTAAGAGTAGGGCTCAAGTAGAGAACCTGACAGAGAAGAAGATCAAGATCAACACGAGTATTTGGTGAGAAGTGATCGAGATGGACATAAGAAGCAATGACAAACCCTCTGTAGTTGAGATCACATGAAGCTTGTGTCAATGTGTTGATGTGGTGGTTACCATGATGTTATGTGCCTTGGAAAATGGAAATATTGTCATAGAGTCATAGAGGGAGCAACTAGTGAGGTAGACTGGAAAATTAGGGTTTTAAGTGACAAAGGGAGTTGGCCTTTGAGTTCGATATGAAGGATCTTGGTTTGATGCACTATTACTTGGGAATGGAGGTATGGACAAAGATTAGTTAAATCTTCCTAGGTCAAGGGAAGTATGTAGTGGAAATCCTGAAGAGGTTCGAGATATTGGATTGCAAGGTAATGGCTACACCTATGGTATCAAATATGAAGTTGTTGCAGGATAAGACTTCAGAGGCTGTGGATGCTACATTATACAGGTAGATGATTGGATCATTGATGTATTTGATGAATACATGACCAGATATATGTTTTGCTGCAAACACCCTGAGTCAGTACATGGTTGACCCCAGACGTGTTCACTTGATTGCAGTAAAACATGTGATGAGGTACCTTAAAGGTACAATGGATTATGGGCTCAATTATGTTGCAGACAGCGAGATCAGTCTACTTGGATATTCGGATTCAGATTGGGCCGATATTGTTGCAAACTGGAAAAGTACATTGGGATGTTGCTTCACTTTGGGATCTGATATGATTTCATGGATCAATAAGAAGCAATCATGTGTAGCACTCAGTACGATTGAGGAAGAGTATGTGGCAACATGTGTAGCAAGTCGCGAAGCAGTGTGGCTTCGAAAATTGTTGTCTGGATTATTCGATATTGCGATGGAGGCGACTTGTATCTTGTGCGACAACCAAAGTTGTATAAAGTTTTCAGAGAACTCGATGTTTCGTGATAGGTCGAAGCATATCAAAATCAGGTATCACTATATTAGGGATATGGTGTAGAAGGGAGTAGTGAGGCTCCAATATGTGGCTACCGATGAGTAGGTTGCGGATGTAGCCGTTGTGAAGGATGAAGTTCAAGTACTTCAGGGACAAGCTCAACGTAGTCCTTCTTCAGAGGGAGCGATGGTTTTATATGTTATCGCAGGGTAGGGATGTCATGATGACATGTTGTATCTATTGGAGAGCTACCCACCTGCCCTGGATGCATGCTAAAGAGACGAGGTGTAGATGTTATCACATGGTACTGGATGATGTCATGCATAAGATATCCAAGATTTTTGCGGGAAACTGGATAGTCTCATGATAACATGTTGTAGATATTGGAGAGCAACCCACAGGCCCTGGATGCATGCTGTGAAGTCACTATGGATTTCTTGTGATGTATAGATTCGTGTGTCCGACAGTCAATGGTCATGAGCTCGTGTGGACGATCACAATGTTAGAGTCTGTGCTGGATAGAATACCTTCCTCATTAAGAGGGAGTGTTGAGATTTTATGTAATTTCAAAACTTATTCCTAAGTGTAATTGTAGTGGTCATAACCTCTAGAAGGTTGACTTGATAAGTCATTGTGAAAGGGTTTATTGATAAGTTGTGTCTTTTAGAGTATAAATAGAGGTTATATCGAGTCATATTGTAATATCTCATTGAACATAAGTACAAGAGAGTAGTGTGCACTTACTAGGAGGCTATTTTTGGTTCGTACTAAGAAAAATTTGCATGGTTTTCTCCCCCTTAAAGATTTCCCCGAGGATATAGCTTGTTGTTCTGTAGATATCTATCTTTCAATTGTGATTCTTTTACATATTAAATAATAATAAAAGAATATAAACAATATCATCTCATAATAGAAAGATCAACACTTTTACAGTTTGAAACCATGAGTTGTCAAACACAACAGCCATGAACCTTTCATTTTGATGATTGCCTTGAAAAAGTGTTGCATTGAAATATAGTGCGTGTTAGATATTGTTCTCTGAGAAGTGTGTGAATATGATAAGATCCATGACCTATGGCTTGAGTTGTCTTCTACTGTTGGAAGTGAAATCGCAGGCTGCTAGCTGTTTTTTTTTGGTAGAGGATGTTGTAAGGCAGCGTGAAGGAGAAATCGTTGGGATAGAGGACCACCATAAAATTGTGCTCATTTCTAATCGAAGATGGAAATTTCGTTGGGTTTTGGAGATGAGACAAGCCAAGTCACAATGTTATATGAGTGAGCCGAGATCTGTAAAACCCATTGGAGGAGAAGGCATTCTGTAGCCCGTGTGGAGGAGAATCTGTTGAAGGGAGAGAGAGCTCAATATGCCCACAGGGAGGATTTACATCTCCAGTCGTTCATGAAGGAGAACATCGTACACAAGAGAATCTGTGCACTAGAGAAAAGGGCTCGATAGCCCGCCCAAGGGGTTGTATGCTTGTAAAGCAAAGTAAAAGTTTGAAGGTAGGAAAACGATGTCTGTGACGACGTGTTCCAGGAAATCTGCAGAGGCGCGGGTTCGTCATGGATGCCCTTTCTAAAAGCTTCGATTGGTTATCTCTGTAGAAAATATGACTTCATTGTCATAGAGGAAGGTAAAACATTACCTTTAAAATTCCAGAACATTGTACTTGTGGTCTAGGTGTGTCCATGGAGAGTTCTTGGTATGTATAAGTCTTTGTAAAGTCATTGTGAAACTTGAAAGTTAAAGCTAGTTTTATGAGATGTTTTTAACATGAGAAGTTATTAAAAAATCAAAGTCAAGACATCTTATTGATGTAAAGATTCTAGTTAAAGTCATCAAAGCTAGTAAAGTCAAGTTGACATTTAAGTGGAAGTCAAACTAAGGAGTCAAAATTGAAGAGTTTGGTATATTGGAAAATTTGTCACTGATTGAAGTCAAGTCTATGGAAGGTCATAGAGAATACATTAAAGGTGTGTGGAATTGTTATGAGTTTTTGTTTATCTTGTCAAAGAGAAGTTGAGTCAAATTGTATGTGAAAGGTCTTAAAAAAGTCTTGTAAATGTTGTTTGACACGCTAAGGGTGCATGATTGGTGTTACCCGACAGTCAAGTCAAATTTAAGTCATGTTATTGGTGCGTCAATTAAGTTTTCCAATCTAGTGTCATAGGTGTGTCTTGTTGGATGGAGACATCACTCCTAGAAGAAACTATTTTATGCAGTATTGCAGTGGAAGATTCAAAATTGATCAAGAAGATGAAACTTGAAAAGTCATTGTGAAACTTGAAAGTTAAAGCTAGTTTTATGAGATGTTTTTAACATGAGAAGTTATTAAAAAATCAAAGTCAAGACATCTTATTGATGTAAAGATTCTAGTTAAAGTCATCAAAGCTAGTAAAGTCAAGTTGACATTTAAGTGGAAGTCAAACTAAGGAGTCAAAATTGAAGAGTTTGGTATATTGGAAAATTTGTCACTGATTGAAGTCAAGTCTATGGAAGGTCATAGAGAATACATTAAAGGTGTGTGGAATTGTTATGAGTTTTTGTTTATCTTGTCAAAGAGAAGTTGAGTCAAATTGTATGTGAAAGGTCTTAAAAAAGTCTTGTAAATGTTGTTTGACACGCTAAGGGTGCATGATTGGTGTTACCCGACAGTCAAGTCAAATTTAAGTCATGTTATTGGTGCGTCAATTAAGTTTTCCAATCTAGTGTCATAGGTGTGTCTTGATGGATGGAGACATCACTCCTAGAAGAAACTATTTTATGCAGTATTGCAGTGGAAGATTCAAAATTGATCAAGAAGATGACCGATGAAAAGAGAAGATGAAACCGACTCCATGACAAAGATATGCAAGCAAAAGAAGATTGATGTAGAAAGAGAAAATGATGCAAAATTCAAGAGAAAAAGGAGATTTGTGGTGGAACCCTACAACAAGAAAACCGTAATAGAAAGAAGAACAACTTCCAACTACAGTTGGCTAGAAGTTGTTGAGATAGCTCCACAGTTGAAAATGTGGATAGAGTTTTCTAGAGAAAGGAGCAGGTGAAGTTCTTGAGAGAAAGTGAGAAAGTGCATAAGCCTACAACTATGGAAGATGAAGAGCAAAGGATGCTCAAAAGGTTCTAGAGGAGAGAACCAGTGACACAGGAGAAAGTTTGATGAGTTATTGGGTAGTAGGTGTGGTGGCTTGTTAAAGAGGAAATGCTATTTTCAGCTCACAGTGAGCATGGAGAAGCTCACAGAGGAAGAGAGGAGAACGATTATGGACAGTCAGGTAAAGGGTTCAAAAGGAAGCCACAATAAAGCAAAAGAAGACATAGACTCCAATGACCAGGAAAGTTGAAATAGGAGGACTCCTATGCATGAAAAAAAAGAAGAAAGAGGTTAAAGGACATAAACAAGGATGCATGGAAGGAAAAAGAAAGAAGCGGTAGAAGGTAAACACAACAAAACATCATAAATGAAGCAACAAAAGTGTGAAGAACAAAGAAGTCAACAAAACAAGGTATAATTAAAAATATTGTGTGATTTGAGATGTAGATAAAATAAATCCATGAAGTATGACATCCCTAAGAAGTTTAATGGTCCTTTAATAATGTATTGATGAAGGTTTTGGTCTTAAATTTGCCTAAATTGAGATGAAATTGTATTGATGTAAGCTTGATGAGGTATGTATTCCACATAATTTGTTAAATTCATGGTACTATAAAAACCACTTTGTAATGGTTTGTGGTTAGTTGAAACCACTAATGTAATGAAAGCCATGAAAAAGAATTTGCTCAACCGTGGGCATAATCGTCGATTTGAGGCAGTCCACACCGACAAAAACGTCGATCTGAGGTAGTCAATAGGATTTCAAGTCATGAAAAAGGGGCTTGTGTATTTGAGCATGAAAGGGAGACTGCAAATCATGAAAAATGGGCTTGCATGGAAAAATATGAAACATAGGTTTGTGAGATGACAAGGAACTCATGGACAAGAGTCTATGAAGAGTTTTGTTCCTTGGGAGTCTAATGCAGGAGCATTGAGAGCATGGATATGGGTATGTTGAAAACCCAAGATGAGGATGATGGTGATGGTGATGTAGGGGGAATAAATGTATAGATATGTAGATTATGATGGAAGAATGGTTGATGAACTATGTATGAGAAACATTTTCCTAGTGAACCAACGGATACAACAGTTGGTGACCCATGTATTCTGACTATTGGAACGCGATTGTAAGACCCTAGGTTCAAGTTATCTAACTAACAAACCATGTAGACACGGGCCCTTTCAACATCACCTGCATGCAAGTGAATTCTCAGTCGAGGCATCTATTGGGGTTGTAGGAACTGAGTTTTTGTAGAGATGAGGGGATGTGAGGCCATTAGCATGTTCATTCACACTTATCTACCTTGTGTGCAATATCCTATATCTCTTTCCCTTGATTAATTAATAAACTTTAATTATGCAACAACATTGTGAAACAGATCACAACATAAACTATTCACTGTAACATTCATATTTATTGCACATCAATAATCTACTACACAGATCTAGATCTAGTTATGCATAAATAAAACATTCATGGACAATCACATAAAAAGACATTTAGACACAATATTTAACGTGGTTCATCCAAACTTTGGTCCACAATGGTTGGCTTCTTTATTATTCTTTGTGAAATCATCTCGGGCTTGTGCACTACGCTTACAATAGATACATCGTGATATATTTCCCCATCTTGCCTAGTCTCTATGCAATGCAAGCCTCTCTCTGCAAAACTCTCCCTAAACCTTCAGACATAGACTCTTTCTCATTCTTATTATGTTCTCTCACTCTCTTCGCGAACTCCATTCTTCCCAATACATTACATATTTATACATAGAATTTAGGGCTCAAAACCCTATTTGCTTATCCCCAAAACCATATGACAACTCATGATCCGGATTATTTTCGACATGAAATGAGATCGGAGATATAATAAAGAAATGCACAGAGATATCGTAGATATTCAATAATATAACAAAAATATATTAGATATGCAACCATAAACACAGAGATACAGTAATACATGATTTCTATTAATGAAAGAAATGTACAGAGACTGTAAAAATACAGAGTGAAAGACTCGCTAGAATGGTGGCATCTTTTCTTTGAGAAGAGATGTGACGGCTACTCGCATTCAAAAGAAGATGGTTACAATGAGGCTCTGAAGGCCTTTTTACAATAAACAGGAATGCCCAAAACCCTAGACATCCAAAAACCTAACCCTAGGAGATGAAGCACTAAAAGTCATGTGGGCCTTGTTTGGGTAAGTGAGTACATCAACTTCCTGGGGTCATAAATTTCACATACGATCTCTGTTTTAGGCGTGTGATAGCTCGTTGGAAAGGTATAGTCGAGGAGATTCATTTTGGGAGATCAATGATGCCTTTGGATATCATTTATAACCTTGATCTCGAAAAACATTCATTTGGGCCCTCAAAATGGCCCTGGAAGTTAAAAACTGCTAAAAATAGTAAATTGCCAAAATTGCCAGAAAACTGTTTTGAGCCAGTCGGAAAAGGTGGGTGGCCACATATATCCACCTAGATCAAATCATGATTACAACTCAATGTTTGAGCGTGCTTTTCCTATCTTTGCACCTACATGATTCTTTTACATTCCTAACTATTGTGCTTCCTGCTTTTACGCATCTATCTGCTTTTGCATGCCTAACCTTTTTTGTGCATGCCCTCATTATTAATTATTTGAACTACCTATCCAACAGGCCTCCAACACTCACCCATGGCTTGTTCTGAGCCTCTTAGGCTTGTTGTGTCATGCCCCTCCATGCTTCCATGAAATTTTGGGAGGTTTCCTTTCCTGTCGCGACCTCTTTCTTGACTTCTGCTTCTTGTGCCAAAATATCCTCTATGACTTGCACAGTTAGGGTGGTAAGTTTCTCCTCCCTGTCACTCACTACTTGTAATGTACCCCAAATTTACCAAATAAAAAAAAAATTGTTAGGTGCATTAAAACTTCTTTACTCTGATATACTTGATCAAGATTAAATCTATTATTGTCGCTATCAGAATACGACATGTACCGATAACAAGATAGTCAACTTTTCTAAGTGAAGTCGTGCCTATTAAAATAATTCAGTACATACGAAACTGTTCAGTACACTCCACATTTTTAACATAATAAGCTAGTGTTTAGACTGTTCATGAAACTGTAATATTAAAGTGGAATTGTAAGTCTTACCATGTCCATAAAGGGGCTATAGTAATCCTATCCTAGCATGGGTAACTACTTTTATCATATAGGATCTTATAAGTGTAATTTATCAAAAGATCTATCTTTAATCAAGACTTAGCACCTTCCACTTTGTATCCAATATATGAGTACTTTAAGCTTACCAAATATAACCCCATATATTAAGTTTTCTTATTAAACTCTTACGTAAAAAGATTGTTTGGATTTATCATAGGATATAAAATCCTCACTCCATATCTCTCTCTCTCTATATATATATCGTACCTATATCTACATATATATGGTCATACAAGGTAGCTTAATCCTTTGAGGACGTATGTATAAGTTATCACATGCATTTCACGAATTTTAACGTTATTCACATACACAGACGTGTCCACTTACTACAGTCCTTATCCCTACTGTATACACATTCTAACTATTACATACACTGGTCATATCTTGTCAGTTTTTCGTTAAAAACTTTAACATGGTAACTACTCGTACTTAGAGCACGCCAATTGTAACAAAAGGGTTACTCGGTATAAAAATGTTTAACGTTTAAAGGGTTGGCATCCAGTTAGGCATGATAGGTCGTAACCCTAAGCCTGGTAACTCACTTAACCCACCCTTAAATCTTAACTGTTCAGTGTGAACACCCACTCGACTTGGTGACATGGCCCAACACTAAATGCATTACGGTGAGCTAGGTTAAAGGCAATGTTAAGTTTGTCTGTAAACACATTAATCCCCTAGTCGATAATTAAGAGGGGTTCTGCAACGTACTGGTAGTTAGGTTATTGTGTCCAATGTGGGAACGCCATATTCATTTATTCACATGGCTCGAGTATCCGAACATCCTATCACCATTACTCTGCACTGTGAAGTTTTTTTGGGTAACTAATGTATCGTTTCCCTTTGGCTCTGTGCATTTTGTAAAAATGCCCAATATTAATCCCTGTAATGTTTTCTCTGGGTGTATGAACAACGACTTGGAGCGGTCTTTCTCAGTGTAAGGCAAAGGAAGGCGTGCGGTCAACTAGTTCCTTCTATACCAGGTAAACCCAATAAAAAATCTATCGCTTAAGTTATCCTGTAATAGAAGTGGTAGTTTGTAATAGTAATCATATTCGTGACCACCTCTGTAACTGATTCCTACGGTTTCCAGATTTAAGGTACTTTCCTTTTGCTGTCACTTACTCTCTGAATGTTGTTTATATTTACGCTCTGTGTGGTATATCCCCATTGGATAAATCGTGGTGAGTTACAATATTGTTGAGTTAGCATTTCTAGCAAGTGTAAAACACCCTCTATTCATGGTTTTCATTCGAGACTTGTTTGAAGTGTATACATGCGATTTAACCTTCTGGTTCAAGAATTATTCCTGTAATAATATTAAGGGTTTTGTCGGCATGTAGTTAGGCCGTGACCTCGATCTTCGCCTTATCGTTTATGCTTGTATTTTGTTTTAAGTTGTTCACGGCATACCTATCACTTGAGAATCCCGTTGTTAAATATTTCTCTGGGTTTCTACAGTAACTCTTAACTCCGCTTATGGTGTTCACTATATGTATAAATTGTATATTATTATTTCCTATTTAATATGCGATATATCTCCTAGATTCATAAAAGGAAAAGATGGCATGAATCCCCAAACTATCGTCTCTTTAACTGAGAATACACATCCGAGGACTTAGTGTAATTTATTTCGCCTTCAATTTAAACGGTGTATATTCATAAAAAATGTCCTCTGTGTATGCAGTAAGGTTTTCTTACCCATGTGTACAATTTAGTATCTGGCTCGTGAGACTTTCCTCTTAATCTATTCATGTTTCACATACTTATACATGAATTGTTAAAGTCATAAAACTTCCCTCTGTGTATATAAATAAATTCCACCATAGTTTATACCTCAAGTAAACTTATATAATATTCGCCCTAAGTCCTCTGTTCTTGAAATCTGTGTCTAAACTAGCCTATCTGTTCTTCTTCTGCGTAAAATATATTAGTAAAAAGAAGTATGTCCAGAATCTCCTCTGATTCTCCTCTATTGGATAGATTGTCTTTGATGGAAGGAGTGATTACAATAGGTTCGTAATGCGTATTTTAGGTTAAGTTTATACTTGCATTCTTGTCTGATTTTTTATTTAACAACTCGTAAGTTTCATTATTTATCGAATAAATGTCCCGCAAACTTTGTTTGTAATCTTGAATTTGAGAATGATACGCCTCTATGGCACATGCGACTTTACTGTGTGAAATTCATCATTCTGGTTATGAACAATACTAAATGTTTAGCATTGTTTTAATTACTTGCTTACATTCTGGAGCATCAAGTTAGTTTTCCTTTTGGTTACAAAACTAACGATGGGGCCCTGTTTTATTTGCAAGGGTACCCATCAACCATTCCTGGGTCCACTCCTCCCCTTCGGACTGTGGGTAGATCATCTCTTCAACACTGGTGGGGAACTGCTTCCATGCCAACTATAAGCTAAGTACTATTCATTTGCTAAAATTTTTAATATCTAATTTCGTTTGATTATTTTAACAAAGTTTACTAAAATCTGTCGATTTTCCCCTTGCAGGATTAATCACTTTGATGGAAACGGATCAAAGGGATCGCCTTACTCGAAAAGGTATTCAAGTTCCAAATCTCTGCGTTCAAATTAAAATAGATTGTAAAGGAAACCCCATTTTGAATATGATTCCACAATTTAAAACAACTGTGATAACTTGTATTATGTAGACTATTGAATCCCTAATTGTTTATGGACCATCACATATATAGAATTAAATTTCCTTTCAAAAGGGAGGACTTTTATTTGCTTTATCTATGTTCTATGGTACCTGTACAAAGACTGAAATGGTATTCTGCATGTATATTTATGTGCATAAATATATCTATATGGATACATGGAAATACACACAGTTATCCTCTATAGAAGCACGTATTCACTTGTAAATTTCCAGAACACAAACAACAGTTCTAACATTTTTTATGCCTAGTCAAACATATACATATATTACTATCTATTCATATATAACTCAACTTCATTAGCAATTAAAACTCACAATAGATTTCTTATCTTTACTCAGTCAGTATAATCTACCTGTAAGATAATTATCCTATAACCATTTCATTCTGTCAGCTAATAATTAACAAAACATTCAAGATTCAACAAGTAGATGTACATATTTGAATAAGATGCTAGAACACAAATGGAACAACCAAGTTCCAACCAACCGTAGAATGGAACAACCAAATTACTTGCTCCATTCACCCCCTAGCCCAACCATGAGTCTATAAGGGAAAATTCCAATGATCCTCTTTTGCTACAGTCCTCCTTTCAGATCAGAAAAATCCCCTTGCCTCACACTAAACAGTGTTCATAACAGCAAGTGATATCCTTTCTCCAACACACTAAGCAGTGTCCTGCCTCCTCCCATATGTTGTATATGATGAGAATCTTGTGCATAGGTCTTTTTCCCTCCTTGGGAATTTTCCCATCTTTACAAATCCCTAATTTTCATGGGCTGCTAGTGGTCAAATTCCTCATTTTCCACTTGTAAAATTCAGCCCTGAGGTAACTCAAGTCTGTACCCCACTCATGAAGTCATGGTCAACTGTTTTCAACCTGGCTGTTCCATTTGTCCTCCAGCAATTAATATATAAAAATATTTTTCTTTTACATGTGTCACAGTCAAAGAGTTAGTTGGGCAATCAAATATTTTCCCAACAATCAAAAATAATTAATTACAAATAATCAAATTCCAAATTCGGATTTTCCATAAATGGCAATAATTTTCCAAATACGAATTTGCCAAAAATGGAAATTTATTCCTAAGTGCACAGACTTTAATAATTAATTATTTTTGGGGATATTACACTACCTACTTTACCTTTCCCTGCATTGCCAATTCCCCTATTAACCTTAGTGTTTTGTCCTACAACGGTATTAATCACTGTTGGAGAATCTTCTGCTGGTTCCTTATCTTTTCTATTTCATTGTATGACTGCCTTTGTGCCAGTAATTCCATCATGCACTCTATTGGTGGTAGCTTACTTATGTTCTCTGAAGATTTCTATGATTTTTCCCGCATATCCCTTACTATAGCCTCCACAACCTTCATCTCTAAATCCTCCATCATATTTTTCCAAATCTATGCGCTTTCATCACATAGCCTTGCACATTCCTCCTCTCGTATCTTAATACTTGCTATTGCGGTCATCGTTGTTCTTTATCTTTCTTCCTTTTCCTCTGGTGGTTTTCTTGGCGTGGTGCATGATTCCAAATCTTTGATCTTGGTGCAAAAGCCTTTAATGACTTCTCTAATGTTTGAGACTTGTTCTTCAAGTGTAGCTTCTACCAGCATTGGCATTTATGGAATATCCTTGTAGAGTTTTTGGATGGCCTATTGTATTCACTCTGCTTGTTGCTCAGCCTCATCCTTCTCCTTCAGTATTCTTTCAACCCTTTCCTCAACCTCCCTCTTCTCCTTCAGTATTCTTTCAACCCTTTCCTCAACCTCCCTCTTCTCCTTCAATATCCTATTAGCCTTTTCCCCATGCACACTCTTCTCCTACAAAGCAGTTGTATACTCTTGTTGACGCTATGTCTTCTCCACCACTACCTTCTTTAGCTCGCTTGATGTTGATTCCGCACGAAATCGCATCTCCTGGACAATACTGATGTGCAAGCCCTGTAATACTGCTATGGGCATCTGTGAAATGAGTAAATCCATGTGACTTAGTCATTGTACCTTCTCTTGCATCTCATGTGTTGGGAACTTAATCACATCTGGTGAGATCTTCAACACTCTGCGCCCCGTTTCCATCTGTGAAAAGTAAGAGTTTGTGGCCCCTACCTCCCTAGTCGAGATTTTTGATGGTTCTTCGCCAGATCTACGCTCTGGTGTTATCATTGCTGCTTCCAAGAGCTATTGTATTGTTGTTAACTATGACTGCACCTACTAGTGTAGTTCTTCTTGTTTGCGTGATGCTTGCTCGATTGCTTCTTCTGCGACATCCCTGACTTGATAGTCGATTATGTTGATGTCATCATCTATCATAGTATAAATGGTTGGATTTGTTAGGACCTAACCCATCAAGTAGGTAGAATAATATATTCTAATGTAATAAAGGTCAATATTAATAAGGCCTCACAATAAGGAAGAATAAGTCAAATGTAAGAATACCTATTAGAAGCTTCCACTTCTAGAAGGATCTTCCTCTAGATGGTTCTATTGATAGACATATTTAGTATAAATAGGAGTCAAGGGTATGGGAACTGTTGTCTTGGATATTATTGTAATAGAGATCTGCTTGACTGGAGGTTTCCCCCTCGAAGAGGCAAGTGATCATTGCTCTCATAATCAAAGTGCTCTTTTTGGTGTTATTCTGATATCATCTCAGTATTATTGTGGTGTTTTTCTGGTTATATTGTTGTTTATTTGCCTTTTCTAGCATTTTATTTATGTTCAACATACTTTTTATATCTGGAATATTATAAGTGGTATCAGAGCACTTTCCTCGACAGAAAATTGTGGGTTAATTTTTTTTCAAGGTAGAGACATATTCCGACGTATTTAAGCTACATAGATCTGTTGTTACATGCATAAAACCACGATTGAGGGATTCATACATGTAGGAAATACAAGTGGTACTTAAGTGCACATCTGTTGGCCACCCTTGTAGCCCCTGTTGGTACCCCTTCGAGTGATAGCGCATCAGACAACACCTGTATATGGATTGACCTAGATTTCCTAAATCCCTCTTTAGATAAACCTATCGGCCGCCTGACTGCTATAGTGCCATCAAGAACAACACTCGAGAAGATACTCTCTAGTACCTGGGTAGTCGGGTAGTATGACTAAGGGCACAGTCTAGCCTCCTTAGTTGGTGCCTTGAGATATTGGGCCGAGTACTACTGTTGGACCCCACATGTATATCAGAGAGCTATAGCATAGGGCAAACCCTTGTCTGCAGAACCCTTGAATACCTAACCTTTGGGGACAGAAAAAAAAAACAAAAAAAAACAGACAAGATCTATTTCCATGCAACTGTGTCTCTTGCATTCGAGTTTCCAAATCAGTACACATTTCTTCCTGATTAAGCATTTGGGAATTTCATCATTGTAGTATTCTTTAGACTGGAGTATAAATCTGCAGGTCTGGATTTTGTTGCACCATTATTTGATACCTATTCCATTGGATTTATCTCTTCACCCTTATAACATTCATACCTATCATTTTTCAACAAATTGCTTGACCCCACCCGCCTCTTTTTAGTTCCCTCGTCATCATGGCCCATACTCGTAGCCAAGACTTGGAAGCTCACTTCAATACCTTGCAATCTAATTTCACAAAGACCCAACAAGAAGTGAAACAACTCAGTGCCAATATTTCCACCATCAATAAAAACATGCATTCCTCCATCGCCACCTCAATCGAGGAACTCAAAGAAGACCTCAAACAAGACATTACTACCCAACTTAAATCTGTTGCTTTGATGATCTGTACCAAGCTGCATATCCTTGCAGATCCCCCTTTGTCTGACCCACCTTTGCATACCAAATCTGAAACTTCCTCTCATTCCCATAATTTTCATCCCCATCACTTTCAGTGTGACCTACGCCTTCTCTGTGTGTGGATGTGACCAAATTTGATGGCTCAGATCCCATTGGTTGGGTAACTCAAAAGGAACATTATTTCTCTTTGTACACCATTACATATGATTTGGACAAACTCCGGTATGGTGTTCTCCATCTAGATCAAGAATGTTGGCAATGGTGGCAATGGAGAAAAACTGCCTGTCAAGGGTATGTTGCTTGGACACACTTTGTGGCAGAGCTTTATGAATGCTTTGACACTGATACCAACCATTTAGGCCATTTGAAAAAGTTGAAACAATCTGGCACAGTGGAATAATTTATAGCTACTTTTGAGCGACTGGATTTTCGTACAAAGGGCATGTCTGATGATTTTTTCTGAGAATGTTTTATCAGTGGCCTCAAGGATGAGATTCATTCCCATGTTCTCATGGATCATCCTCAGATTTGGGTGGAGGTTACTAAAAGAGCTAAGGAAGCACAACAAGTTGTCT
>JASDQU010214458.1:4269-18282 GCA_032191745.1 Picea mariana | reverse complement strand
AGTGCAAAATCTCAAGTTTCTTCATTCATCCAAAGGTGTCTTACTAGCTCAAACTTAAGAGTATTTATACAAAAGTTTTAAAACCATAAATGCTAAAATGTCTCATAAATATCATAAGTAGATCCACAATATCCTAAGAGGGTCGAATGCCTCTTCTAGATCCTCAAAATATGGTCAAAATCCCACGAAATAAAAAACTGTCCTACATTTAATGCTGAAACAGGGCAATTTCTGCTGAACTGGCCCTGTTTGACCAGCATTGACCGGGCATCTAGCAGTCTCAGATTTCAAATCAGATAGCTTATTCACCATCCTTGTACATCTGGAAATGCAACCCAAGTGTTGGATTTCGCCCAGGTGTCCTGCAAGTATACAAACGACGGAGCTATTACGGGATTTGGTGAAATCCTGTAATTTCTGCTAAATTTCCAATTTTAATGCAAAAATTTAGAAAATTCAATTCTAAAGTTAAAGGATGACAAATATACCTTGGATAGGTTGTTTCATGGGAAATGTGGAATAAAATGAAGGAAAAATGGGCAAATAAAGAAGCAAAAGTATGGTTTATGGAAGCACAAAAATGGACTCAACAGGGGGTTTAAGGAAAATTTGTTCTCATGTATGGTGGGTATCTATAATGCTTTATGTCTAGTTTAAACACTTAAACCACAATTTTAATTTTTCATTTAAACATGATAGACACCAAGTAACATCGCATACAAATTTTGATTATTCAAAGCATATAACAAAAGGGCTAACAGTTCTTTATTCCTCAAATCTTCATTGCGCTTTGTAAAAAATTTAAAGGTCATATTCAGTCAGTGTCTATGTAAAATGTGCTTCATGATAAAATATTTCAAGTGTTTTTTGTGTCTTAATTTTGTTGAGTAATTGAAATTGAAGTATAAGGTTGAGTTATTCAATTATAAAAAGGGTGGAATTGCAAAACCTTTGTGAAAATTGTAGAACAAAATAGACCTTGAAATTGAATATAGAGGTCGTTTTCAAAAATATTGTGATCACACTTTGGGGTGCATGATTGGTTGTAACAGACACCCTAAGTTGCATTAGGAGAATTTTGAGGTCTAAAATGAGCCTCAAGATAAAAAAAAAAAAATGTACTATCAAAATCAATTTTACAAGAACCAATCACATTTTAGAAGATGACATCATCTCGTGGAGTGAGTTGTCATTGTTTAAGTTAAAAATACTTATTTCTCACATTAAAATGGTGGATGAAAACCTATAGTTAATCACAATAATTCTTTGAAAAAGGTGTAGCCATAATGAAAAAATAATCACAAATTAATTTTGAATATAATATAAATATTTCCATAAAATAAAATAACCTTAAAGTAATTTACTATTGAATTTATATATTAAATAAATTACTCATATTCATTTATATAATAAATATTTTATATTATAATTTCAATAAAAAAAATTGAATTCATAAAAAAAATTGATTTAATTTGAAATAGATTAATAAAATAATGAACTAACTTCATATATTAATCATATATATATATATATAWACTTCATATTACATTAATATCTTATATATAGAATATAATATTATATAATATATTTTGAGTCTATAATATATATATAGAGGAGTACACCAAAGTATTTACGTTGGGGTTTTATATATTAGATTTTATATAATAGATATAATACTATATAATATATATTTAATATAGTATATAATATACATAGGGTTTATATTATGTTTATTTATTTATATATATATAATTAATCTTATATGAGAGTTTTATATACGTATATACGTGTGAGAGAGAAGGAACATATAAAATTAGATATATTTGTTTATATGTAAATATATATAAAATATACATAATATATATGAATCAATATAATATATATAGTTATTTTGGGGATCCCATCTACTAACTTATTTCTTTTTCCTTGTTTCCAAGAGGTTTTGTGCACTTTTAGCTAGTCTGAGGCTGGTGTCACAAAATCCTTTTATGCCTGTAAGTGGAGTTGTCTGCTAGTTTAGAGGGTCACTTAGGTGGGGGGTGTTGAATAAGATTTGTGGTATGTCATCTTCGTCCTCTCGGATTTCAGTCGCTTGAAAGGTCGAGTCTTTTCTATCTCTTATTGGGATTTCTCCCAAGTTTCTTTTCTCGCAGGTCATCTCTATCATAGGTTGAGTCGTGTGACACTGTACCTTATACCTTCCTGAGGGTTTGAGTGATTCTTTGGCTCGAGATCTACGGAGAGAAGGTCCTATCTGGAAATTGAGTTGCAAGCTTGCCTAAAATCCTCCCCCACTGAGGGTGTCCAGGATCTATCCCACAAGTCCTCCTTGATCACATAACTTTCATTTGATATCCATTATGTGAGTTTATTTGCCAAGTTCTTCACGTGAATTGGGATAATGACAGTTATGGAGGCCATCCTCTTATGAATGGAGTCTAGGATAGCCTCTAGTCGCCAATTTTTTTAAGTTTTTGAAGTTGGGGTGCCTTGTTGTAGTTTGTTTAACATGATAATCACTATCAGAGAATCCCCTTCTATTATTATATTTTCATACCCTTGTGACTCGACTATGCTAAGTCCTTCTTGAAGTGCCTGGAGTTCGGCTACATTGTTGGTGTTTATCTCTATTTGACCCCCATATATTCTCAGTATTCTGATTTTGCTAGATCTGAAGACACCTCCATACCCTTCCTATCCCGATTTTCCTTTTGAGGCCCCATCAAAGTTAATCTTTACAAACCGTTGAGGGGGGGTTTCCACTGAGAGGTCGAGGTTGGGGTGGCCAAAGATGATTTATTTCTAAAGGAGGCTAGGTTGGAGAAAAGGTTGAGGCCTTGGATTATTGATAACTCAAGTGGGTTGCTCTTCCATTCTTTGTCTCCTCAATGCTAGGCAAAGATTGTTTCCCTAATAGAGGAGTGGACTTTGTTCTAGAGCTCTTTTGGAGGTTGGGTTTGGAGATTAAAGACCTTGCAATTGTGATCCTTATAGACTTCCCAGGTGATAAACCCCAATGACAATATCCACGCTTGGTTGGCTATGGGGTTTTGAATTAAATATGAGGGCTATTGTTCAATGGTTTCCTTTATGGAGTTCCTGATGTGGCCTGAGTGCCTAAAGAGTAGCAACTGAAGGGTCCATAGATTTTTTGTGTAGGTGTAGGTGTTGAAGAGATGCTCGACAATTTCCTCATGTGTCTAGAATAGAGGGCATCAAGAGGGGCCACAAAACCCTCGTTTGCAAAGGTTTTCCCAAGTGAGGGTTCTATTTAGGGCTAGCAATCGAAGGAAGGTAGAGACTTTTAGAAAAACTCCTTATTTCCAAATCTTGACCCATATTTGAGCCTGACAAGATTTTTTGTGCTTGGTGACTATCTCATAGGCTTCTTTAGTTGAGAAAATTTCTGAAGAGTTGATACCCCATCTTAGTTGATCTTATTTTTAAGAGCTATGGATTTTCCTTTTGTTTATTTCCTCTAGGAAATCTGTTAGGTTCCTAACCCAGACATAGGTAGAACAATATATTTGGATGTAATAAAGGTCAATATTAATAAGGCCTTTCAATAAAATAGAATAAGGAAGATGTAAGAAGACCTAATAGAAGCTTCTGCTTCTAGAAGGATCTTCCTCTAGATGCTTCTTTTAATAGACATATTTAGTATAAATAGGAGTCGAGGGTGTGAGAACCCTATCTTGAATAATATTGTTATAGAGCGTTCCTCAACTGGAGGTTTGCCCCTTGAAGAGGCCTGTGAACATTGCTTTCAAAATCAAAGTGTTATTTTTGTTGTTGTTTTTATATCATTTTAGTGCTATTGTGGTGATTGTTATGGTTATATTGCTATTATTCTACCATTTCTAGCATTATATTTTTGTTCTGCATACTTTTTATATCTGGTATATTACCGCGGGTTTATGCACGTAACGACATATCTATGTGGCTTAAACACGTTGGAATATGTCTCTACCATGAAAAAAATAAAATTTAACCCACACTTTCCTCAGTAGAAAGTGTGGGTTAAATTTTATTTTTTTCATGGTAGAGACATATTCCGACGTGTTTAAGCCACATAGATATGTCGTTATGTGCATAAACCCGCGGTTGATGGATTCATACACGAAGGAAATACAAGTGGTACTTAAGCGCACATCTGTTGGCCACCCTTGTAACCCCTATTGGTACCCCTTGGAGTGGTAGCGCATCAGACAACACATGTGTATGGATCGACCTATATTACCTGAATCCCATCTTAGTTGATCTTATTTTTAGGAGCTATGGATTTTCCTTTTGTTTATTTCCTCTAGGAAATCTGTTAGGTTCCTAACCCGCACATAGGTAGAACAATATATTTGGATGTAATAAAGGTCAATATTAATAAGGCCTTTCAATAAAATAGAATAAGGAAGATGTAAGAAGACTTAATAGAAGCTTCTGCTTCTAGAAGGATCTTCCTCTAGATGCTTCTTTTAATAGACATATTTAGTCAAATAGGAGTTGAGGGTATGAGAACCCTATCTTGGATAATATTGTAATAGAGTGTTGCTCAACTAGAGGTTTTCCCCTTGAAGAGGCCTGTGAACATTGCTTTCAAAATCAAAGTGCTATTTCTGTTATTGTTCTTATATCATTTTAGTGCTATTGTGGTGATTGTTATGGTTATATTGTTATTATTCTACCATTTCTAGCATTATATTTTTGTTCTGCATATTTTTTATATCTGGTATATACTGCGGCTTTATGCACGTAACGACATATCTATGTGGCTTAAACACGTCGAAATATGTCTCTACCATGAAAAAAATAAAATTTAACCCACACTTTCCTCAGTAGAAAGTGTGGGTTAAATTTTATTTTTTTATGGTAGAGACATATTCCGACGTGTTTAAGCCACATATATATGTCGTTACGTGCATAAACCCCAAGTTGATGGATTCATACATGAAAGAAATACAAGTGTTACTTAAGCGCACATCTGTTGGCCACCCTTGTAACCCCTATTGGTACCCCTTGGAGTGGTAGCGCATCAGACAACACCTGTGTATGGATCGACCTATATTACCTGAATCCCTCTTTAGATAAACTAATTGACCACTTGACTTTTATAGTGTCACAGAGAACAACACTCAAGAAGATACTCTCTAGTAATTGGGTAGTCGAGTAGTACGGCTAAGGGTACAGTCTATCCTCCATAGTTAGCGCCCTGAGATATTGGGCCGAGTACTACTGTTGTACCTCGCACGTATATGAGAGAGATATAGCACAGGGAAAACCCTTGTTTGTAGAACCCTTGAATACCTAACCCTTGGGGCCATAAACATAAACAAATGAAAATAGACAAGATCTATTTCCGCGCAGCTGTGTTCGGGTTGCCAAATCACTACACATTTCTTCCTGGTTAAGCATTTGGGCATTTCATCACTGTAGTATTCTTCAGAAAAAAAATGTGGAATTTGTTTCACCATTATTTGAGACCCATTCCATTGGATTCATCTCTTCTCCCTTATCACATTCATCCATATCATTTTTCGGCAAAATTTTTTACCCCGCCCACCCCTTTTCAGTTCCCCCATCCTCATGGCCCATACCTATAGCCAAGACTTGGAATATCACTTCAACACCTTGTAATCTAGACTCATCGATACCCAACAAGAAGTGAAAAAAATCAGTGTCAATGTTGTGCCATCAATACAACCATGTAGTCCTCAATGGAGGAAATCAAACAAGACCTCACCACCCAGCTTGAATCTGTCTTTTCGACACTCTGCACCAAACTGCGTATCCCTACAGATAACCCTTCCTCTTCCTCACCTCCACATACTGAAGGTGACCATTCCTTTCATTCCCATAACTTTCAGAGCCATCACTTTCAATGTGACCTACGCCTTCCATGAGTGGATGTGACCAAATTTGATGGCTCAGATCCCACTAGTTGGGTAACCCAAATGGAACATTATTTCTCTTTATACGACATTACAGATGACTTAGCCAAACTATGGTATGGTGTTCTCCATCTAGATCAAGAACGTTGGAAATGGTGGCAATGGAGAAAAACTTCTCGTCAACGGTATGTTGCTTCGACACACTTTGTGGCAGAGATTTATGAATGCTTTGACACTGACACCAACCATTTGGGCTGTTTGACAAAGTTGAAAGAATTAGGAACAATGGAAGAATTTATAGTTGCCTTTGAGTGCATGGATTTTAGAACAGAGGGCATGTCTGATACCATTTTCTAAGAGTGTTTTATCAGCGACCTCAAGGATGAGTTTCGGGCCCATGTCCTCATGGCTCAGCCTTAGAGTTGGGTGGAGGCTACTAAAAAATATAAAGAAGCACAACATGTTGTATCTTCTCAAAACCGAAAACCCTCCTTTATCCCTTACCCTAAACCAGTAAATCCCACTACTCCCTCTGCTCCACTAAAGATCCAAAAATTGACCAGCGATGAAATGGATGAATGCCAACTCAAAGGCCTTTGTTATAACTGTGATGACAAATATTTATTGGGCCACAATTGTAAAGAACAAAATATTTTTATGGCCATCTCTGAGGATATTTCGGAAGACGGTGTAGAAACTCCCCTTGTGTCTGAGTCACTTGAATCCACTTACATAGCCCCTCCCTTAGACCCTCCCGAGGTAGAACTGGTCATTTCCCTCAATGCTCTCACTGGCCTCTCCACTCCCCAAACCCTCAATATAATCAATTACATCAAGCATCGAAAGGTCATCATTCTAGTTGATAGTGGAAGCACCCATAATTTTATTCATCGCCACATTGCCCAAGAAACTCATTTCTACATCCATGCCATCAATAATTTCCAAATCATGATTGCCAATGGTGGTTCCATGAAATGTGGAGGGCGTTGTGAAAATGTGCATCTCCAAATTGGTGACTACCACCTGAAATCCCATATGTTTTCTATCGACATGGGAGGTTGTGACATTGTGTTGGGTGCAGACTGGCTAAGGACTTTGGGTCCCATTCTCATGGATTTTAAATACTTAACTATGCAATTTGACCAGGAGGGCCACCAATATAAGTTCCAAGGCATCACCGCCAGTTCACTTGAGATCATTAGTTCCCATCGCATGAAAACTCTGCTCAGAAAAGGTCATTCTGGTGTTATCGCCCAACTCCATGCATTATAAGCAACATAGACACCCTCGATCCATCAAGACCTCCAAGCCATTCTTTATAAACATCAATTGGTCTTTTCCACTCCCCAAGCACTCCCTTCTTCCTGTGGTGTTTGTTGTTGCTGAGTTTATACTTTAAGGCTATAAAGTATACCGTCAAGGCATCCGTAAATATTAAAGGAATAATTTAAGAATAAGAATTCAAAGGAAGATTAAATAAGAATCAGTTTCTCAAATGTATCTGTCTTTCTTCCTGTTGTTATTGGATGCTAATGCCTCTCTCAATAGTAGCCCATGAACGTTCTAACTCAACCTAGTTAGTTGTTGTTTGTAAAATGGTATTAAATAAATTCAAGGCAATATTGGTTTGATCTTAAAGGCCTGGTTCAATGTTGGATTGTCTGCTACATGGAACAGTCATGGAGGATAAAACTTTATTTATTTGTAAAAGATTTTAATCAAATGTTACTTCAAATTTTCCAGAGATGAGAATAAGAAAAAATGATTTTGAAATTCAAAACAGTAATGTAAATACATTCGAGGTCGTTTCCTGGATTTGTAACAATTTTGAGAATCGTAAAATAACAAATAAAAACTATAGAAAAATATGAGGCTTTAATCAAGAAAGAATCTCATATTTCAATAGACAATGATGAAAGAAAACAAGGTTTCTAACAAAAGTTAAGTATTAAGGTACAAAAGATTTACAGGTCTTAAAATTACTAATAGCAATTTCAAAGGAAAAACTATAAATATTTTGACATCCAAACCAATCTGAATTATAAATCAATGATGTAGATAACTTCAAATTAATTATTCGTTAGAAAAACATTGAGAGAAAAATTCAACAGAGTATAATAAACAGGGTTGAAGAACACGTAGCTACAAATTTGCAGTATTCAAAATCTCATTTGTGATCTATATTCTGTTGTATTTGAAAATTGTTATTACAAAATGGCTCTCTCGAAAAATTCTGAAGCCTTTCCTCAGTATTTAGAAACTATATCTATACATTTTCATCAAAATTTTCTCATTGGTGACTAACCAACTTCCTAATATTACGGTTACATAAAAATAATGTCAGCCGCAAGGATGATTTTAAGTATGGAAATTTATTTTAAAATGTAGAAACCTTGGCGAATCTTACTAATCCTTCATATGTCAACTATAAAAGTTTGGCGATATTTTTGTAAAAATATTCAAATTTCTAAGTATTTTATATAGTTTTTATAAAAATTTTGCGACTTTTAAGGTAACATAATTTTATCCTATAGAATTTGGGAGAATCATTTTTAAAATAGAGAATATCATTTTTGGAAAAACCATGGAAAAATAGCCCATGAGCGAAATTTAGCCCCTAAAATCATCCCTAGGACTCAACTGTTTACAATTTCTTTCTAATCTATAATGATAAAAACATTTTAAAATATTTTAAGCTTGCGTTGACGAACTTCCTTTCTCCACTTCAATACACTGAACACATTTCCCCAAAAACTTCACAAAATTTTTGCGAGCATCTGGTATCTCATTTTCTTCAAATAAGAAAAATCTTTTCTGCAAATTGGGCAAATAGTTTTCTATCATCTTTTCTGTAAATTTAATAGTTTTCAACTTTAGATTTGACATCACCATCCATTTGTTGATCTCTGTAATATTGATCAATTTAATTTTTGAAATCTCTGTTTTCATTTCCTCCAGCTCTTCTCTAAACCTTAGCTGGTGCTTGGCAATATTGATTTCTCCTAATAATCTGGAACAATCGTCTGTTCTGATATTCAATGAATCTCTTTCTAATAGATCGAAAATTCCCTGGCAATCATCGTTGAATTCTCTTTTTATTCGTTTATATTCGACCAACTTTGCTTCCCACACTTTTATTATTATGTCCCCTTTAACCTGTTCAGAAATAGATAATTTATGTATCTTTCCAACCTCTTCCTTTGATGAGAAAGCCACTGCCTTCTGAAAAGTTGTTCTAGCTTCTTTTGCCTCCCTTTCCTTATGGAACACAATCTCCAAAGACTTATTTGTTTCTTGAAAATATTCCTCGACTACTTCTAGATTCAAGAACACTTTCTATTGTTCTTCCTCTATTCTTACATATATCTCCAAGGCTTGTGTCCTGAAATTTTCAAGTTCTATTACCTGATTAGCAATAGAAATAATTTTATCTTGTAAATGTTTGTTTTCTTCTTCCATCTTTTGAACCTGTTCCTATGTGACCTGTATTATGAGTTTTGCCTCCTCCATGTCTTTATTCTTTCTCTAGATTTCTTGCATATCCTTTATTCTATCTTGTTCTAGACCCTTCTGTATTCCCCAACTAATATTTCTTTCGTTTTCTTTTAGCTTGTGTTGCAACTGAATTATTGCTTGGTCCTTATGTTCAAGCATAGTTGTTAAATTGCCAACAAAATACATATTTTTTGATGCTATAGCACCCATTGTACCTGCTAATTTTGTAGCAAATTATCCATCCTTGAGTTTATTTCCATCTATAACAACCCTATTCTTTTTAATCGTCCCTTCTCCTCTTGGATGAATTTCCTGTTTCAAGACTGCTCTTCGCTTTTTACTAAAAAAGTAATCTGATGGGGGGATTTCATCTCTCAAAATTGGCTCTAGATCATTGACATATAAAACTCCTTCATGGGGGGCTCCAAAAGTTGACTGCAATGGAGTTAAAGAGGTGATAGGACTACCGAGTTCTATTGAAGTTGTTCCTCTTATCTTTTTCTGGAACATTTTTTACGATTTCTGGAATTGTTTCCATCTCTTTTCTCTTCTTCGTTCCCGTTTCTTTTGTTTGAGAAACCTCTGTGTCTTGGGAAGGTATCTTGGTATTTTTCAGCTTATCTTTGTTATTTGCTTTATCTTGTATATTAGTTTCATACCCTGGAGGGGATCCTTGCTGTTCTGGTGATGGGGTCGAAATTTCACCCTGTAAACTCTTAGGTAGGCAACTTTGCCTATGGCTTTGAAAAGATGTGAATCCAATCTATGAGTCTGGTGGCAAGGCTTAGACTCTGTTCAACACTTCTTCAGACTTAACATCTTTAAATATATCATCATAAATAGATACTTCATGTTCATATGCCTTGAGATTACAATGTATGAAATTACTACTTATTACTTGGTAGGGGTCATATTTTCTGTGTTCAATATCTGCTAACTTCACTTCTTCTAATGACTCAGCCTCTACCTTAGAATGGCCTAAATTTGATAAAGAAAATTTCCCAACATGAACAGGGAAAGATGGCCATGATTTCTTCTGAATTTCTTTTAATTCCAATCCAACACCACCCTTGACTATCTGATAAGCTACTTCCCTACACACCAATCCGTCTAGTAGGAGTTTAGGGAGTGCATGAGGGGCAATGGAACAACCATAAACCCTAATGTAGGAAAATTTTCCTCAATAAATCAGTCGACAAGTGCTTTAAGACTTTCTAAGATTGTATCATAAATGTGAGGGAGTTCGCATCCAAAAAACATTTTGTGCATGGGAATAATAAGAAAATGAAAAACCTCTTAAAATGTACCTTTAGCATTTTCCTCCCAAAGGGCTGAGTGGTATTTATGAATGGGTTTTGTACAGGAAATACTCCAACTCCAATTCATTAATGGAAAGGGAGTCATAAAACAGATTGCATCCATTATGTATGCAGACATATAAAAAGTTGTTGGTTGTCCCTTTGACTTGGCTGCTTTGTAGTTTAAAATTTCTTGTGTTAGGTTATCTGACAAAATATTATGCCACTTAAAACCATTTCCTTCTAAAGCTTCCTCTAAAAAGGGCACCCAGTCTGCATGAAAATGACAGGGATCTTTTCTCCCGAAAAGTTTGCACAACATAATGGCTATATAAACCATGTATTCATTTAAGGAGGCTGTAGCATAAATCCCATGAGAATCAGCCCTAAACTTTGCTTCAGACCTCGCCCATCCTCTAATCATATCGAGATATGTCTAGCCTGCCTCAATACATTCTTTTCTCTGAAACTCAGCTAAAAATTCAACATTAAAAGTATGTTTATAATTCGGCGAGAGTTTATACATTACTTGAATGTGCTCTGATCTGAATGAGTCGATGATAGCTTCTTGTTCATTTAGAATTCTCCTTGTTGGGATATCTACCTTATCCAGAGCCCAGCTGATCATATCAGTGTATGACACAAGCCTCGGACGTGCAACGATATTATGAAGCTCAGACTCATCTATGTCCTGGAAATGATTTTCAGAGTCAGGGTGAGCACTCTCTAATTCATATTCCAGCAAATCTGAGATTTGAGTCCAAGATTTAATAGAATTGATAGCATGTGGAGTGGTATCGGAGATAATATCTCCTTCCTATGCGTCTTCATTCTTCTTTGGTGCCTTTCTTGGTGCCATGACTTCTGTGTTTAATTGAAAACCTGTCACAGAAAATGGATGAATGAGCTCATCTTAGAATGAAAACACAGACATTCGAATGTTTATTTTGAATATATTTAAAAAATGACGAGATTTTCACATCTATCACGAATTTAAATATCTTAATGCAGAATATATTTTACCAAGATATGCTTTTAATGTCCGTATTTAAGTACCTTTGGGTTTTGAAGAAAACGAGAAACCTACTTAATTGTTAAGAGAAACATAAATGAGCACCTAAGAATGATTACCATTAATCTTGTTTTTAAGAAAAAGGTTAATTAATGTTAATCATAATTTAAAGCTGAAAATTTCATTTTTCGGGGTTTCAGAAATCCTGATGTCAAGAGGTATGTAGTCGATGAAAAAACGATTTCCAAAAATGCAAAATTGCGATGCTTTAATTAAGATTTAAATGATTTTAGCACATTAATTCACTGAGATTAGACTTTTTTTGGGATTTCGGAAATCGATATTTCGGGAAACATGATGATAGGAGATGTGTGTTATTAATGAAATCCGATCTYCGAAATCGCGAAATCGCGATGGCTTGTTTCTCTCTYTTTTTTTTTTAAAGGACTTAACTTATCTTAATTAACTAAATAATCACGATTAAGGCCAAAACTGAAATAGTTTAATTTAACGTGACTTATGGATCAGGATTTCGGGAAACATGATGACAGAAGACGTGCTCTCACAGAACCGCGAATCCTGAAATCGCGACACAATTATTTTAACCCTTAACCTTTCTTAGAAGAGACTAAATTAATTCGTTTTTTAAATTAAGATTCCAACGTTTCGGGAAATCAGGGATCAAGGTTTCATGATTTGATTTGCATAAAAAATTTGTTTTCAAGAAACCCCGAATCCCTAAAATTCTTTAAAGTTTAATTTAAAAAATCGTAAATTTAAAATTTCAACACGTTTTAAATATTTTTCAAAAAAACATCGAAAAATTTATATTTTTTGTAAACATTTTTCCGTTCGTTGTCCAAAAAACAATTAATAAAAAGGTATCATGAATTTAGAATTGACGAAACTCTTTTTTTAAGAAAACCGAAACCCGAAAAACACAAAAAATAAAAATCTAGGCCTTAAGGATAAAAATTTAAGATCTGTTTCAACATAGGCTCCAACTGGGGACCTCATCTCCCTGTGGGACGAAGAGAACATGTAGACTCAGTGCCTTCATTGGGTAAATGGTGTCAAGGTTTTATCACTGCTAAAATGATAAAGGAGAGGAAAAAGTGATTTCATTCCAACCTTTGAAAATCTTTTCAAAACTTCTTATTTGCTTTAAACTCAGTTGTAGTCTTCTTCATAATATTCTCCTTCTCGTTCTAAATTTAATTTAGCATTAAGATGATTAGAACAATCTTAGGAAACTCAACAGATTTGTAAATTTCATCTTACATCAATCGAAATAAAATTTTTAATTTTTAATTGGGGAGCTCTATCTTGACTTAAGATGAATATCTGGTTTCAAAAAACTGATAACTAGAATAGAGTGATAGATAAGTATGAAAACCTTACAGGCACCTCAAATATTGTTTCACTACCAGTGGGCCTGTTCAGTACCCCGGTGAAGTTATCTGTCCGTTTTTACTGAATTTCCTTTCACCGCTTCGAGTGCTAATTATATATTTATACTCAGATATTGCTTCACTGCCAACAGGCCTGTTCAGTACCCTAGTGAAGTTATATTTTTATTTTATATTTAGATGAGGGAAATTATTTAAATGAATTTCCTTTCATCGTCTTTGGGACTAGATGGGGGCAATCAAATATGAATTTCCTTTCACCATCTGTCTTATAGTTAGCTTATGCATACGAAGCGGGGGCAATCAGTGATATTTAAAATATCAAGGGTGGTTATCTGTGTAAAAATTTACAATAGAGGTTTGTCAACCTGTTTTGGTTATTCTAGACCAATCTTTTCTCAACTTTCAAAACCCCTCAGTCTGTAGAGAAAAAGAGAAAGATTATTTTCAGGGGTTTTCTTTTGAGCAATCTTAAATCCTCAATAAAGCTATTAAGAAACCTAAGAGAGTCAGAATCAACCCAAACATAACCACTTTTAGTCAGAAAATAAGAACCATGAAGACTGGTCTTATTGAATTTAATCATTTGTTGATTTCAAATGTTAATACATAATCTCTCCTACTTCGATGAGAAAGCCCGAAAACGTGAAATATAGTATTAAGGGTATAAAAGGAGATGTCCAACAATCTGTAAACCAAAAAACATAGGTTGTGATTTAAAAAATAACTCTTTGGACTCTTTTCTTAAAAAAAAAAAATTACTTCGAAAAGCCTTTTAAAATTGTTATAAGTGAAACCCTTAAGGTCGAAGTATTAAGAACAAATAATTTTATCTACCTATCATCTTACGGTATGAGAAATGCAAAAATTATATATATATATATATATATATATATATTTTTTTTTTTTAATAAAAA